>AWWV01016201.1:0-51292 GCA_001974805.1 Corchorus capsularis
AAAGATTTTTTACTAACCTTAGATAAAGAAAATTTGCAAACCTTCAATTATTTGTAAAAAAACTAAAATTACAATAGGTATTATTAAGATTAATATATGACATTACCAGTAAATTATTAACGATAATATAAAAATAAAATTGTTAACTTAATATCGGTAACGTTCATTAGTAATGACAAATTAGTCATATTATTAGGGATGTAAGGTTAGGTTGCTGAAATTTGTTAACAACGTCATTCTTTTACTAACCTTCGATAAAGAAAATTAGCAACCTTTATTATTGATGAAAAAAAAAGTTACTAAAATTACCAAAAATGTAAAGTATTAAGTAAGAATGTAAGATTGTTGAATTTTTTTGAAAGCATCATAACTTTCTTTATAAATTTTATAAGTTTTTTAGTAACTTTAGATAAGACTTTTTATCATTCATTAGTATTGAAATATTATTAATGTAAGGTTGTTGCTTGATAGTATCATATTTTTAACATTTATAGCTTTTCCCTCCTTAAAAAACCCTTAGATAAATAAAGTTTGTAGCCAAAATTACTGAGGATATAAGGTTATAAGCTATTTTGATAACATCTTCAACTATTTTGTGAACTTTTATGTAAAAAAATTAGTAACCTTCATTTATAATAAAAATTAAGGTTACTAAATTTATGAAAAGCATCATTAGTTATTTTGATAAATTTTGTAACTTTTTTTTTAATAATTTTTTAAATATAGTATTGGTTTCGAAGTTTATTGAATTTGTTGATGATAAACTCTATAGATTTTTGGATACAAAATTTTAAAGTATTTACATATATAAAATAAATACTATATTAAGTAATAAAATATTATGCACATATATATTAAAAATGAAAAATAAAAAATTTTGGTTATTATTACTAAGTTTATAACTAAAATACAAATAAACAACAAGGGGTTGGATCAAGTAGTAAGCGGCCTGTTCCAGGTTAAGCAGATCTCGAGTTCGAGACCTTGTGTACGCAGCTGCCCCTGTTGGGAGATCCACCCACCATAACCAGGTGCGCGACGCGGGTCGGATCCGGATTAGTTAGGGCAAAGCCCTGGATACCGGATGGAATACTAAAAAAAAGAACTAAAATACAAATAAGTAAAATAAAAAAAATCTATATCACATGTGTAGCATGTGTCAAACTATTTTTGAATTAAATAATTTGAAAAGTGTACCATGTAGGAATTTTATGGTGCAAAAAAAGTTTGGCTACGGAATACCTAGTCTAAGAGAAGGAGTAGGTGAAACAATTGAAAGTTTGAACAAAGATTTCCAATATTAATTGTTGCTTTATCTAGACGAAAATTATATTATTTTTTATATTATATTACAAATTAATGTATGATTTATCATATTTATTTTTTTTATTTTTATGAATTATTAACACACGTACGAGACACGTGCATTAGCTAGTGTATATATATATATATATATATAGTCTAATTAGTATTTTGGATTCATGCATATGCAAATGAAAGGCGTCAGCTTAAAGGCTTAGCAACAATTTTGTTAGATGGCTATGGATGGCTGTAACTGTGCGGCCTGCAGTTTTATTAGCTCATGCATAGTGTAGTCAGGTGAAACAACTTATGATCTTAATCTTTTATTATTATAAAATTCATGCTTTCCGTTACATATATTTTCTCTAAATTACTTGCACTAACATTGAAATCGGATTGTATATCATATTGAGGAATTATGTCTGCGGCTCTGCGCAGCGAAGCGCGCGGGCATGAACCTAGTATACATATACGTACATATTATATTTATATTATAATAAGGATCAATTTAGGGATTTATCAAATTGAGAAATGGAAAACATGCTGGTTTTTATTTCAATATTCATATTTTTTACAAGATCAACAAGTACAATTAATCTGAAGTTGAGTCATATATAGACATTTATTAAAAATTATCTTAACACAGTTTCACCAAATTTCATAAGGACGTTACCAAAATTTCATTGCATGATTACCAAAACGAGATTACCAAAATTTCATAACGATGATACCGAAATTTCATAAGATGGTTACGAAAATTTCAAAGAGAGGTTCCCAAAATTTCATACGGAGGTCACCAAAATTTCATAAGGAGATTACCAAATTTTGATAGGGTGTAACCAAATTTCATAGCAAGATTACCAAACTTTTATATGATGGTTACTGAAATTTCATAACTAAGTTACAGAAATTTCATAGGGGGTTACTAAAATTTTATAGTAAAGAATGTATTGGGACCAATAAAATGATGACATATGGCCTAACGTGGGATGGACACGTCATGAGGAAACATTGTGTGGAGCAAAATGGAGAGGTGTGTACCAAAGTTCATATAAATAAGTTAAGTACTAATTTTTGCATATCATTATAGCTTTTTTATTGGGTGAGAATTATAGCTTTTTGATCATATGGTAATTGAGGTACTCTTTTTGCTGCTGGATTCTTTTTTCTACATGAATTTTGAATTGAAAAGTGCGTTGGAAAGAAATAAAGAAAACAAATCCAAAAGTGAATTTGAGAACATCAAAACAAAAATAAAAGAACACTAAAATTAAAAATAAAGCCGAAGAGATCCAAACCAAATACTGTATTTTGCATTCAAAAAAACAAATACATACATAGATATTACATAATCCCAAAGCACATACGTAGCGATAAATCCGTCTTTCGTTGAGATGTTTAGACTTTAGAGGATCAAATTTATACCTAGGAAATGACGTCTCGTGTTCGGAATCTCCCAATTTATCTAGGTAAACATTATTTTCCTATAACTCACGTACTAAAACAAAGGTTTACATGTATATAACTCACTATAAAAGTACATGTGAGTTGAGAACTCAGAACCTTACACACTTAGCAACCATTAGTAAACCAACAAACTTAAAGAGTTGCTTTTATTTATTTGTATATTATTCTTAATTACTAATTAGAAACGACTTGGCTAATCATATATACCAAGGGAAGCTTATAAAGTCAGTCTCTTGCTTACAATCGCCATCCAATTTCTTTGGACAATCTCGAACGCGGGAAGGTGGCATTGCCCTATCAAAACAGAAGCGGATTTCCCATAACTGAAGAAGCTTCGAGGGACCCACGTCGACGTTGCAAGCAATTTGAGGATATGCTCCCACATTTCTCTTCACATTTTCTAATACCGTTTTCACTTGAACATAAGCTCCAGGTCGAATCCCCATAACTGCAGGTCAGGAGAAAGAAAGTTGATCAAATTTAGCTCAATATTTTTGTCTTTTATAAATATAAACCTAACCAAATTATTCTTTTTTTTTAATTTAATTATTCTTTAATTAATATAAATAACCAAATTGTCATTATTAATCAATTCTAATATTTGTGCTTCCTAAATGGAGTAATATATGTAGGTTTTTGTCTAATATTAATTATTTATGTTGATGTTTACATTACAATATAATAACAATAATCGATCATTCTTGGGTGGAACATCCTGCTGATACTCCTTGGAGATTGAGGAAATGGATTTCGCACATAACTTTACTTAAAAGGAATATCTCTGAGTTCAAGATTTCTCACGTTTTTAGGGAGGCAAATGAAGAAGCTGATGAGCTTGCAAAAGCGGGAATTGATCGTCAAGTGCCTCTGATTATCTCTTTTGATTAGTGCTGGCTTTGCTGCTGTCCATTTCTGTGGTGAAGTTGACCTGCCTATGTTGGTTTTGGTTGTGGCGCTTTGCTTGGAGCTGTTGACTTCTGTTGGGTGTATTGTTCTTGTCTGGTATTTGTTTAGTTTTGATCAGATTGCGTTGATGTTCTAGTTTAGGTTGTTTCTCTTGTTTGGTGCTCCCCTGTTTCTTTGTACTTTTGGGACGGATGTACTCTTTTTTCTTCCTGAGGATTTTCCCCACTAGGTTTTTCCTCTTGAAGGTTTTAACGAGGTATCCTCTTTGTCCATCTTGTTTCCTTTTATAATTTTGCCTTTCAAAAAAAAAAAACAATAATCGATCACCAAAAGAAAAACACTAAAAAGGGACAAAAATTTGGGGCGGATTTTTTTTTATCCCAAGATTTGGAATGGAAAAAGGAGCGGATTAAGGTTAAAGAAACAAAAACATTCCTAAATCCATCCGTAATTAAAAGGGATGGAATTATCCGTCCCAAAAGTCGAGAGAAATTTTCGCGTCATATAGCGCGCAATTAAGATTTTTAGTTGAGTAAAATGGTAAAATAAAATCGTTATAAAGATATAAGATTTAATTAAATAAAAATAGAGTTTTTAGTTTAGTAAAACTATAAATCCTTTATCCCAAATTTAAGACGGATTTAGACATGGAAAATTTGGAACAGACCAGCAGGGTTAGGGATGGATATTATTCGTCCCAAATATTAGGAATGGATTTTAAAATCCGTCCGTAACAAATTTGGGACGAGGTTTTTGGTGTAGATTTTTCTCACATCTCAAAATCCATCCCAAAGCCTAATAGGAACGGTTTTTGATTATTTTTGGACGGAAATAGTCCATTCCTAATTCATTTTTTCTTGTAGTGGATAGAGAAATATTCAACAAATTAATATATATATGTGCTAACAAGCAAACTTGAATCTAAAATCATGTACAAATCAATTGAGTCAAATGATTTTTTTGCTACGAATTGAGTCAAATGATTGAATGTATGTGATCATGTATAATTAAGTACTACTACCTTTTTTCCACCAAAAAAAAAGTACTACTACCTTTTAAGGGATCATATTTGGGGTTGCGGGCGAGATCTAATGCAGCACTAAAATAATCATAAGGCTGATTAGGATAATCGGAACACATTCCATGTTGCTCCCATTCATCCATCCAAAGGTAGATATCATAGCTGGCGAGGTTCGGCCAACGTTTACTTAAGTGGGATTGTATGGGCTGCAATGTAACCTACAAGTTTAAAGTAGACAAATGAAAAAAATAATTATGTACCAAAAAATGAATAAATATAATTCATCAAATTGTAAAAATTAGTAACAATAATAACAATAGATTATAGAGAATAATAGAAAATATAATTTAGTAATTTAAAACAAACTAAAGAGTTTTAACTCATGATTTTATCAAAGGGCAAGTTTAAAACCGCACGCACGCGCGCGCACACACACACACACATATTTACCGGAAAAAAAACAAATAAAAATGAAAAAATAAATTACACACACACATATATTTACTGACAAAAAAACAAATAAAAATGAAAAAAATAAATTACTCCATTGATTAATGCAAGATGGCTTAATGTATAATTTGCCCCATGAATCATCTTTAAATGATAGTAATTAATAATCTCAGAGCTTTAATTTGGAACAATTTAATCTTTAAATTTTGAATTTTTGACAACTTGACCCAAATTTGGAGAAATTTTCGTCTACATGGCTAATTAAGCCCCAGGCTTGTTGCACTGGCGCTGGCGTGATCCAAATTTAGTCCATTTCCGGTTAAATTTTCCAAAAAGAAAAAATAAAAATTAAAAAAAAAATCATGCAAAACCCTCACCCAAAATAGATTGAAGACAAATATAAATAAATAAATAATTAGCTTACCGAAATATTATCTGGACTTGTAGGAGTAACGGTGGTGCATGTTGAGTTTTGATAATAAGGGGGAACAGGAGTATCATCAGCAAATTGTGGCCATAAACCATGGATGGTGAAATAGTTGGGGAGGGGACTTATGCAATCAAAATATATAACATTACAACGAGAAATTGGCCATATGAGACTCAACTTGTAGAAATTGAACCCTGCAGATGTTGAGGAAACTACCAAACTGGCTAAAACAGCAATTGCTAATAACTTCTGCATTTCTACTGTCTTCCGCAAGGAGATCTTTTATTTGCTAATTAAGTTGCTAGTTATCATATGATTAAGCTTGCCATGCAAGGGTATTTATAACAAATTTGATCAATGTTTTGATTGTTAATGTGTTAGAGAAATTCATGACATCTTCCACCCATAGAAACTTTTAAATGCTATGTTCAATCGATATCCTGATCAACTAGTTTAATTAGTTTAAGCTTATAATTATCAAAAAAAATACTAAGATAATAAATTATTATCTAATTATTATTATTATTATTATAATAATAATAATAATAATAATAATAATAATAATAATAATACATATTTAGAGTTAAATTTAAATCATTCTGTTGTTTGATCAACTAGGTTGAATTTTTATCATGATAAACCATGACATGAGCTAGACTGTCTGCATAATTTACTCTTCGTTATATATTGCCTTCGAGACAAAGATACGTGCTGAGTTTGTTGTGGAAAAATTTGTTGAGTGCTTTCCTTGTTTTTGACTGTTTTTGTTGTTATTTATTATTACTATTGATATTGATTGCAATTGTCTTTTTGTGTGTGTGTGAAAATTACAATTGTCTTTTTAAAAATTGACTAGCATCCATCCATAGTATTATTAATCAATGCCAAAATTTGTTACACCTACTTTCTCCTATTGAAAGTTAATATTTTTAATAATAATATAAAATTACACAAATACACTGATAGTTGAGTTTTAGCAGATTATACATGCGAGAAAAAAAGGTTGATATGTGTCATTTTAGGGAACAATTTTAAATATTAAATACAAAATTAATTAAGAAAAATAGGGTATGTGTCAACCAATTCCTTTATATGAGAAATTATTACATGGAACTAATCCACCATCTAAGAGATTGTCAAATACCCTATTCCAATGAAATCCTAATTTTTGGCCACTTACCCTTTTATAGATGGTTTAATTTTAAAGAAGACTAAAATCATGAACTAAAATTGAGCCTGAATTTTATGATTTGATTTTATGCGGCTACAATTTTAGTAATTGGTGCCATAACTGAGGTGGTAGAACGGATCCATCTAATAATTTCTCTAATTATGTAGTTTAAACTTTACATTGAGTATATTGCCAAAAAAAAAAACTTTACACTGAGTATATCAAATAATTATCCTATATTAATAACTTGTATCATTAAAAATCAACGAATATTTATTAATAACTAGGGCGCGCTACATTGGGTGAACATGTTCTTGCACTCGGTATATAATAATCCTTAATCATTTTTCAACATATCATTGGTGAATAAAGTATTTTTGATACTTGAAACATTAAATTTAACCTTCATGAAATTAGTTGTACATCATGGAACAATCTTTTAATAGACACTTAAATTCCCTTGATCAAATATCCGAAGAGAAAATTATATAATGTTAAATAGATATGTTTTATATATTATAATTTAAAATGTTAGAAAGACAAAAATATCCTTAGAAGTTTGTGAGAATAAAAAAAAAAACCAAGATTGAAATGACAAAAAAAACCAAGTTAAATAGTAACCAAATCAATAAAGTTAAATCTTTAGACTGGTTATTTCATACTTTCATTTTTATAATTATTTTTATATTATATATATATCTATACTATATATAAAAATACGAATTCTAAATTGTCATTATTAAATAATATTTTAATTATTTCACTATTAAAATAATGGAAATTCAGGTTATCCTCATTAATTAGATCCAACGTGGCCAATAGGGATGCCCGAATTATAAGTTTGTAAAATTGATTTTCATTGATGAACATACAAATTTCTACGAATAATGGTAAACTTTACGTTTTCCGATTGCATCCTTTTTTTCAAATATATTTCTAAATTGCCATTATTAAAATTTAGTATAATTTTATTATTTAAAAATTAATTAAAAATTTCAATTTAGACCGAATTATAAGTTTGTCAAATTGATTTTCATTGATGAACATGCAAATTTCCTTTACTATTATTTTTTGAGTTTAATATTTTGCTTTTACTTTCAATTTTTAAAATGTCAATAAAAAGATTAAACTAACACTAACACGTACAGTACTATTGTTAGTAAAGCTCCATCTCTTCGTTATATAATATTTTGCTGCATTCACTTTGTTCAATTTGGAATTGTTGTGTTAGAAGGGTAAGCGATATTATGATTTTGATTTTCTGGTCTATGTGTGGTTATCAAAATTTCATAAGATGGTTATTATAATTTCATGAGGTTATCAAAATTTCATAGTGCAGTTACCAAAATTTCATATGGAAGTTATCAAAATTTCATATGAAAGTTATCAAAAATTCATAGTGTGGTTATCAAAATTTCATAGGATCAGGTTATTAAAATTTCTTATGAAGGTTATTGAAATTTCATAGTGTGGTTATCACAATTTTATAGAAAGGTTATCAAAGAGATTATAAAAATGTCATAGCGAGATTATAAGGATTTCATAGTGTGGTTAAGAAAATTCTATAAGGAGGTTACTAATATTTCACGGGGAGGTTATCAAAATTTCATAGTATGGTTATCAAAATTTCATATGAAGGTTATAAAAGTCTCAATTTCATACGGAGTACCAAAATTTGATAGAATGTTATCAAACCTCATAGAGTGATTATCTAAATCTCATAGAGATCGGATTATCAAAATTTATAGGAAGATTATCAAAATTTCATAGTGTTGTTATCAAAATTTCAAAGCGAGGTTATCAAAATTACATAATGTGATTATCCAAATTTCATAGAGGAGTCAGCAAAATTTTATAGAGAGGTTATCAAAATTTCATAAAGATGTTATCAAATTTTCAAAATGTGATTACCCAAATTTCATAGTGGTATTTCAGGCGAGGTTAACAAAATTTCATAGTATGGTTACCAAATTAGGAAGGTCATTGAACTTTTATTATGGAGTAATTAAAATTTCAGGGAGGATATCAAAATTTCATATGAAAGTTATCAAAATTTCATAAGAGAGTTATCAAACTTTCATAGTATGTAGATCAAAATTTTATAGGGAGATTAACAAAACTTCATAATGAGGTTATCAAAAAATCATAGGGAGGTTATCAAATTTGTATTTATCAAAATTTCATACGGAGGTTATCAAAATTTTATAGGGAGGTTTATCAAAATTTTATAGGAAGGTTTATCAAAATTTCATAGCGAGATTATTACAATTTCATAGTATGATTATCAAAATTTCGGAGTGTGATTACTAACAATTCATATGGATGTTTTTAAATTTTCATAACGTGATTATCAATAAATTATATGGAGGTTCTCAACATCTCATAGTGTTTGTTATCAAAATTTCATAGTGAGATTTTCAAAATTTCTTAGAGAGGTTAATAAAATTTCATAAGATGGTTAAAAAAAATTTATAAAAGGTGTTCTCAAAATTCCGTAATATCGTTATCAAAATTTCATAAGGAGGACATCAAAAATAGTGTTATTATCATAATTTAATAGGGAGGTTATCATAATTTCATATCAATATTTCATTTAAATACGTTGATCCACGTGCAACGCACGTGTAACCTAAAACTAGTATATATATATATATATGTTATTATTATTGTTGTTATTTTATTTTATTTTATATTTTTATTTATAATTTAAGGCAAAACGTGAATCTCAAATTTTAAATACGTAAACTCAAGACTTAGTCTAAATGACGCATGCTTTTGCATAAAGTAAATTTAGATTTCAGTGAACTGCTATTCGAATCTTACATTGTATAGATTGAGTTTTATGTTGGGTTTATTTGTTTATTTGTTTTCTCATTTCTCATCTTTCGTCCGGTATATACAAAGTTATATTTTTGTAATGAAATCTAATTATTATTTTTTTTAAATCCAAATTTTTATTTTATGTTTTTGCTCTTATAATGTCTTAATTTATCCTTAAAAAAAGAGTTCCTTTGGGCCATTTTAACTTTTACTTCATTACCACGTTGTTATATATTTATCTTAAAAAAAAATTCTGGTGGGCCATTTTATAATTTGTATAGGTTAGCTAACACGTTATTATTAAAGGAAAAATTATAACTCTAAACAAAACAATGTACATGGCCCAAAAAATAAAAAAACAATGTCATGGCCTCATGGTGGAATAGATCATCAAAACATATTGAAATGACAGAAATGTTGTAACACCATAGAGCAATTCAGTGGTCATTGGTGACATTACATCTAAAAAAAAGTCATTGATAACATTTTATTAATCTATCTTTTGATTTTTATAGTATTTATTTCATCTTTTAGTGTTTAATATTATAGGTTTCGTATTCCAATCTTGAAATACCTTGAGGATGTTTATTGAGATTAATTAGTGAGGCGACTTACAAGTCTAAGTCAATATATATAGATTGGGTAGAATGGGTCTTGGATAGAATTTTTTAGAACTGAACTTAATCCGTATTATAATTTTTAATAATCTATATATAATATACACTAGGATCTTTCAAAAGTTAATAATCAAAAGGTATGGAATTAAAATATAAGTAATTGATCATGTATGGAGTTCTGAACAAAACGTATGTAAATTAATAATCAAAAGTTTGCATTCATCATAGTAACATGAGAGGAATCGAAATATGATTGAGAATGTATAGAGTTCTTAACAATGACTAAGAAAACTTTGATATCCCAGATTACATCTACTTTTCAATTATATCTTGGCGTGAAAATAAACTCAAATTGAGATATCAATGTGCTAATTCCTTTCCCTTACTCATAGTTGCTTACATAACTGAGATAAGGTTTAGAATTATAACTACCTTAACTGCAATCAGGGTATTCAACCATGTCAATGATGATCCACCTTCTATATTTAACTTTATTCAACTCTTTGAGTTTTGGTGATATCAATTTTTTAGGTAAACAATCACAAGCAGGTTGTCCTCATTATCTAAATCTACCCTTTGTAACCCTTTTGGTTTCAAGATGATCCTGCTTTAGCTTTATGTCATATACTGATATACACCTGTATTACTTGAAACTGTAACTAGCATGCCTAATACTTCTCTTTGAATTCTGCCATCAACATATTTCTTTTTAGTCTATTTTCTAGTTAATTATATTGCTTGTACTTCTATATGTGAGACTTAGACATGATCAATCTTCTACTCTGTTGTATTACTGATTGTTGCTTTCTAGTTGGTATTTATAGATGTTTCTTCAACTTTAATTTTAATGATCACAAAGCTATATAAGCTTTTTTCCTCAAAACACTAAACAGCACCTGACCATGTTTTAGTGCCTACCTACCAATCTTCTGAGATAGCTGAAAATCTGATGTCTGACTCGGGTACCTTGTATCATCAAATTTGTGTTGTCTGAAAATTTTCATTATAGGCTATAGCTTCCTTCTTCAAAACCAGCTTGTTCCCTAAAACATTCACTTAGATAGGGAACTCAGGGCTTTGATCATTACTTAGACCAAGTATTTCCTTATTATGTGCTTTAGAGATATCTAATATTCATATCTTTGCTTAGGTTCAGATTGAATGTTTGTGCAATGATTTGGCATGGTTAATGTGACATGCAGACCAGAACTATTTTGCTAAACTGGATAGCAAAAGTAATGAGTTCTAGTCTTAAAGAAATAGTGTTAGAAATAGGCCTTGGAGAGCTACAAACCAGTATAGGAAGGCAATATACTTCTTAGATTTGTTTCTTCTCAGAAATTAGAGGAGATGCATATGCATATATGATATTTACAAATTAATTGCAGCCTATGAAGATTTTATGGAGTTACCTAACATTCTTTCTCAAATTTCTAACTCTTAGCATGTGCAAAAGATCAAGTAGCTTCCTTGGATCAATATTACCTGATTTTGTGAATGATGCACTAGATCCAGCTGACCATCATGTGCTTCATAATGCTATTTCAGCGGGAGTCAGAAGGTAAAGCACCTTCTAAGTACTGATTTAATGAATTTATAGCTCGTTAGCACAATAAACAACTTTGGTGGTGAAACATATGGCAAATCATGAAGTAATGTTATAATCTGTCTTTTACATTTAAGCATAACAGTTTGATTTAATGGTTTTGTCTACCATTTCACCCATAACCTCTTTCTTACCTTTTTCCCCCTCCATTTTCCTTCCTATGAAACATAGTGCAAGGGAGTCCTTTATTAATTTTTATTGAATTCCTTTGCTTTCATGTAACCTATGTCTATGAACATGTCATTCATCTGTAAAGTTACAGGCTACTCCTTCCGGTTTTCACTTTAGGTGTTTTTTACTTCATTTAAGATTCAGGAGGTTTTGCCCAGTGTGGTAGCAGAATTCTCGCTTCACAACTCAGAACTAAGGTCTAGAGCACGTATAGTGGTAGATTTTAAGTCTTGAATTCACTAGGTTCTTATAAGCATTTTTGTGTTGTTAAGTTTTGTTCTGAATTCTATGCTACCTATCTAATTGGCGTTTAGCATTTAATCTATGCTACCTATCTAATTGGAAGAAGTTACACATTGTACCAATGATTAAATTAATTACCTATGAATCAATGCTTAGAGTTTACTTCGCCTTTCAAAAAAAAAATGCTTAGAGTTGGGATTTCCATCAATTGATATATATCTATTTTTCTTGATTTACATTTCCTAAATATATTCATATTTACATAATTTACTTTCATTGCAATTTAGCTCATAATCAAATCACAAACCACCCATTTTTATTTTAAACTTGCTTGGTTAAGTAGTTAATAAATTTAACTCTCTTGGGATTCGACCCGTATTTACCCTAATTATAAGTTAGAGAGTTTACGATTATGATTTGGTGTGTTGCGACGCGCATCAGTCATCGGGCATTTGGTCTGGTAGAGTTTAGGATTCGATCCCAAGGTCAAGTACTAAAAAAGTATATATTCTCTAAAAGGGACACATATCAAACCATTAATTTTCTGTATATGCAGTTTGCTAAACTCCATTGACAATTATAGTATGATTTTCCTATTTCTAATATTAGGATGATTATTACTTTTTTTTTTCTTTTGGTTCACACAGATTTACATTACAACTAAGGGAGAGGGAGAAGGGAAGGGCAAGGGTTTGAATCCCTTCCTCTTAGGTGAACTTAAAGCTTTGGCCATTAGCCCAATGCCTTATTACTTATGGTATTTTATCATGTTCTATTACATATGGTATTTTATCTTGTATTGTCATGGGTGATCTCTTTTATATTGGTTTGTAAGAAAAGCTTTCTTCAACATGAGAATATCATTTGAACTAAAATCAATAAATTTAATTGATTATTTCCGTACTAACTAATTAACTTGATTGAAATTGGATAAAAATTAGTTCAAGACCATATTAGAGAAAAAGACAAGTGAACAATTAATTTCCCTCTCTCTTGGCATAATGATTAAGAGATTGGAAAACTTATGCAAGGGTGTGGGTTCCAAATTTATCTTCCCCTCCCCTAGATCAACAACATATATATAGTACATCTCATACAAGCAAAGCAAGAGAAAAACATTTAACAGACAAAGACCTTATAGCAGTAGTTTTGAGATTAATTTTGTTGTTTTGATTCATTTCGTGGAAGCAACAGCTGCAGGGGCAGGAAAGATTATAATATCAGTCACTTCTTTGCATTCACCGGCCACTGTCTTTGGGCAATGTTGAAGGATCCAGGGTGGCTTTGTCCTAACAAAACAGAGACGGAATTCCGACAGCTGAAGAACTGACCATTTGCCCTTATTACATGCTATTTGAGGATATACTCCCATGTTGTCCTTGACATTTTCTAGTATTTTGCTCACTTTATAAGGTTTTCCATATTCGATTCCCATAACTGGTCGGACGAGAGAAGCAAAATTCATCAATATCATATACTATATATTTGCCATTTAATTTGTTAAAAAAGAAAAACAATTTTTACCCCATATCGAAATAGCATTAACAATAGATAACTTCGCGAAAGCAAATAAGATATAGATATTAGATACCATAGGAAAATTGCCATTATATAAAATATATATATAATCTATACTAATTATAATGTGAAGTCTTGAGTTTGTGTCACGAGTTGACTCGGATACAAACTCGGTTTTTAAAAAATTAAAAACTACCCATTTGAAAATAAACCACCAAGAATATATATAATAATTAAATTTTATTTATATCATTTAAAAAAAACTACCAATTTAAATGTGCCAAAAAAGAAAACTACTATAAACTATCTTTTTATTTCTACACTCACAAAGTGAGTGCCCTATATTTAGTTATAATAATACCTGCCAATGGATCGTATAATATCGCGTTTTTGGCGAGCGTCAAAGCAGCACTAAAATACTCTTTAGGCTGGTTTTCATAATCGGAACACATTCCATGAGAACTCCATTCAGCTTTCCAGAATTGCATGTCATCTTTTTTGCTCATAAGGTTTGGCCACATGGCTTCTAAATCTGCTTCAATGGGTTCCAATTCAACCTAAAATTGTTTAAGCAAACAAAACAAATAATAAACAGTAATTAACCCATTGGTAATAATCAAATTAATAATAAACAATTTATTGGAGTCTTATATTATCAATAAGTTGCTTACCACAATGTCATCTGGTTTTGTTGGATCTTCAGCGTTGGTGCAAGTTTTGTCAACTTCATAGGGAGGAACAGTAGTGTCATCAGCATGTTGTGGCCATAATCCATGGATGGTGAAATTTTTGGGGATGTCTTTTCTGCATTTCCTAATATAATTACAAGTAGACGGTGGCCACGTGAGACTCAACTTGTAGAAACTAAAGCCTAAAGACGTAACTGAAACTATCAGACTGGCTAAAACAACAATTGCTGTTAATAAACAATGCTTCTGCATCATTAAGATCTTTAAACTAACTAAGTTGCTAGTTATTATCAGATATGCATGAATTAATTAAGCTGTTGCCATGCAAGGGTTTTTATAACAACTTTGCAATGGTTTGATTTTAAGGCACGAAATCTTCAACCCATAGACACTTCTAAATGCTATGTCCGATCATCAACTTGTTTAGTTACGTACTACTTAGTCTTAGTATTAAACCAGTTAATTAATTGGTTAGGTGTTATAATTTATTGATTTGTTATTATTTGAGTAAGTGCATGTGATTAAACCCATGAAATCCTAGGTATATATACTCTGTTTTTGCCGTTGGTTTTATTGCTGATGGAAAAAAACCGAAATAGAAAGTGTGTGTCATTGGGTTTTGAAAGTCAAATGTCGGCTATGGCAATTTGCGATTCAAATTTCACGAAATAAAGTTTGGTTAGAGGTTTTGGTTGTTTAAATTCTTAAGAGATAGTTATCTAGTATAGTTTCTATAATTGGAATCTAATCAGCAAATGATCTTAGATTGCTACAAATATGTACTATATATATTTTCTTTATCAAATATATGAATATGATATATATTTTTTATCAAGGACTTCTAGAGTAATACTCCAGTCAAAGTGTTTGACCATAAAGTTTAATCCACTGTCTGAGGTCTTGCCCTGATACAAGCTTTTCTAATTTTCCTTTTTCTTTTTCTTCTTTAGGCGGTTTAGTTATGATTTGGCTTAGTGAGTAAAAAGACCCCTAAACTTAACGAAGACCGTCAAATAAACCCCTAAAATTTTATTTTGGCCAAATAAGCCTTTTTTCCAAGGCTAAATGCTCAAATAAGGACTAAAAGTTTTAAAATTTTCTTGAATAAGGATCAAAATACATAATTTCAACAAATTAGATCATACATAATATTTTTTTACAAATTGGATAAATATAAGTTAATACTAATGCGTGAGATATATATAAAGTGAAAAACACACAATAATTTATATCATATTACGTTTAATGAATTTATTTTGATTAATAGGGTTCGATTTTTAAATAACATGGTAATATCATTTTTCTATCAAATTTAACGTGTATGCATGAGAAGCATTGCTTTTCATTTAAGGATTCTCTAATTTGTAAGAGTTTGCTAAGTATGTGTTTTAATTTGTTGGAAGTGTGTATTTTGATCCTTATTTGAGAAAATCTTGAAACGTTTAATCCTTATTTGAGCATTTAGCCTTGGGAAAAGGGCTTATTTGATCTTTTCTAAGAGTTCATGGGCTTATTTGACAGTCTTGTGTAAGTTCAGAGGTCTTTTGCTCATTACGTCATTATGATTTCAATTGATCACTTTTTATGTTTCAACAATATGGATCTTTTCCCGTTTAAACAAACAAGTGAGAAAGTTAGAATTTTTATGCAACAGCCTTGGGGTTTTCATCATGCCTTGATGGTTTTGAGGGATTCCAAAACAGGATTAAGCTATTCACAAAAGCCATCCTTTTGAGTCTCATAGGAATCTTCCAGTGAGGCTGATTGAGAGGGTGGAGGATGGGGGATTAGATCTCTAGGTTGGCACTTGCCAGAGACTGCTTTTAGTGAGGGAGTTCGGAAGGCTAAGATGGTCCTTGCGAAGGTTAGCGACAGGGATGGTCCTTGCGATCTCCATGGCGAGAATCTTGGAGATAATCTGTTAATGGAGAGGATTATGCAGTCAATTGATGGAACTTTGATTGGAGAAAAGATAGGGATGGGAGATGTTAGCCCCTATTGCCTTGACCAATGAATCTGATAGGCTGGAATTTTGAAGGCATGGGGGTTATTTTTGCCTTGCCAAAACGTATGTCGAAATCTTTGCTATACGGTTTTGGCCTCCAGTTTGCATGTGATATCGATCCAGGATAGTCCTGGTTTTTAGTTGGGGGGGGGGGGGGGCTTGTTTGATTTGTTGGGAGACACCTGGGCCCTATATGCACCACCAAGACCCCCCGAGTAGCCCATATACATATCGGACACCTGGATCACCTAAAAGCCTAAAATATTAGTTTTTTAGGTCTTTCATGTATATATTCTACTCTAACAATCCATCTTTTTATGATGTGGGATGTTCCCCTCACATTTAACAATTTTCTCCTTATTCACTTGTGAGTTCTCATCTCTCCCCCGTGCTGCCCAACCTGTCAAGTCTTACACAAATTACCGACTATCCAAGAGTTAACACATGGAGTGCAAGGCCAACACTCCACAATCACACACCAAGTTTACCGTGCTCAACGGCCACACCAGTCAAGTCTAACCAAGCTCTGATACCACTTGTTGGGGAGAGACCTAGGCCCTTAATGCTTCACTAAGGCCCATTGAGTAACCCATATCTTATCGAACACCAACTTGAACTCAAAAGCCTAGACTAGTCTTTCATGTATATATTTTACTCTAACAACCCATATCTCTTTATGATGTGTGATGCCCCCTCCCATGTGAATCATTATCATGATGAGATAGGGATTTGTTGACTCATAGGTTAGCTCGGTATATCATCAATGTTCAAGCTAGTTATGTGTGGCACGGTATCTTCCTTGTACATTTGTAATCCCGATCTAGCTCCTTTGAGATTTTCTCTATTAATAAATTATGAATTTATATCCTCAAAAAAAATATGATGGGAAAAATATGTTTTAAATTAGGTTAATAGATATTTTGGCCCCTCATCTTGTAAGAAAGGAACTATATCCCTCAACTTCGAAAATTGCCAATTGCAATTCTGATAACTTGTAAAAAGGGATAAATTAACCCTTTTGAATGGAAATCGGTTAATTTCCATTAACCATTGAACGAAAATTGGATTAAATTTATTAGTCATACCAATTCCCGTCAAAAAGAGCTAATTTTCATCCAAAGGGGTTAATTTGTCAATTTTTTTACAAGTTCAGGTGTGCAATTGGTAATTTTGAAAGCTTAAAGTCTAATTTGTTCATTTTTTAAAAGTTCAAGGGCCGACATGTTTTTAAACCTTTTAAGAAATATGTAGTATCGATATATATTCTGTTCACAGAATTAGAAGAGTTACTTGAATGTCGCCTACCCCAACTCATGGAAGATTAATGTTGATGGGTCGTCACTTGAGAAACCAGGCCCTACTAGCATAGGCGGAGTGATCAGACGTGAAGAAGGAAAGGTCTTTATGATCTTCTCCAAAAGTATTGGGATCTCTGAGTCAAATTATGCAAAGCTCTTAGCAGTTATAAAAGCTTTATCGATCTATCATAGTGGATGCGGCCTGCTCCTAGTATAATTCTTGAAAGTGATTTCAAGGTCTTAAGATCACCCAATCCTTCTACTAGGCCTTGGAATTACTGCAATTTTTTTTAATATATATGTGCTGTCAGATTTACTTCTCTCCATTGGTCATGTTTCCTTTGTGCATATTTATAGAGATACTAATTATTTTGCAACTCCTTAGCTAAAGCTTGGTGTATGTAGATCATCAAATTTCGTAGCTTAATTTTTCGTTTATTAATAAATTCTTTGCTTTAAAAAAAAGGAGAGAATCTTAAGGTGGAGAATTTTGAAAGTGCCTCGGAGTCTGTTAACAATGAAGCCGACACGCTTGCAAAACCAGGGGTTCGAAGAGATGATGATTTGCTGGAGATCTTCAATTAAATTGCGGCGTTCATTTTTCAATTAAAATGAAAAACAACTTTGCCTCCTTAACCCTTTAAAACTAAGGTTTATAATATAAGTACATAACTAATTAGGTTTAATAGATATTTTGCCTCTTGAGCTTAATGGTAACAAAACCGACAATTACCTTTGAACTCTAATTGCCAATTACATTTATATGTCTCAAACGGTAATTATAGGTCTTAACTTATAAAAAAACCAAAATTAAAAAGGCTTTTCATTACTGAAGAAAAACTGATATCAACAGCACAGGATCTCATACAAGCAAAGCGAAAAGAAAAACTTAAGACAAAAGCTAGACCTTATTACATAGAAGTATCTAAAACCAAACAAATATTTATATATAATCAAACAAATTAATTAAAAACCAGACACTAAAAAACATAGATACCTTAGGAAGGCAAGGCAATGAAAGAGTTGGACACAAAAGAAATCCATCATATACATTATAGACTTTGAGACTAATCTTGTTGTTTTGGAATTGGTTCATCGTGTTGTGTGAAGACTAGCTTTGAAGCACATGTACAGGGGCAGGAATGTCTATTACATCTTCCTTCTTGCAAGTACCGCGCACTTTTGTTGGGCAATCTCGAAGTTCGGAGGGTGGCTTTGCCCTATCATAACAGAAACGGATTTCCTGCAGCTGAAGAGATGGCCCTTTGGCCGTATTGCATAATATTTCAGGATATACTCCCCATGTGCCATGGACCTTTCGTAGTATTTCTTCCACTTTAGTTTTCCCAAATCCGATTCCCATACCTGGTCGGAGGACAGAAGCAAAATTAATTATACGCTAATAATCATTATATATATATATTGGAAATTAATTAGATATATATATATATATATTTTTCTTTTTCTTTTTACCCCATCTTTACCCCATGTTGCATTATATATTACCAATATTGACAAATTGACAAGATAAATTTCCCATAGTAAAAATTGCGATTATATATATATATATAGTTACCTAATGGATCGATCATTTTCGCAAGCGTCAAAGCAGCATTAAAATAATCTTTAGGTTCCGTAGGATAATCTGAACACATTCCATGCTTTGTCCATTCATGTTTCCATAATTCACTGTCATCTTTGCTCAGAAGGTTTGGCCACATGCGCTTTAACTCATTTTTAATGGATTCCAAGTGAACCTATAAGTTTTAGCAAACAAAACAAGTAATAAACAATTTTTAACCCATTATGCTGAAGTCTTTATCATCTGAATGAATGCTATAATGAAGTTGCTTACCATAATTTGATCTGCTTCTAAAGGTTTCTCAAGGGTGCACGGGTTGGCTTTGTCATAGGGAGGAACAGGAGTGTCATGATCAAATTCTGGCCATAAACCATGGATGGTGAAATAGCCGGGGATATTGTCATCCCTGCATGTTGCAGTATTACAAGTAGATGTTGGCCACACGAGACTCAACTTGTAGAAACCAAAGCCTGCAGATGTAGCTGAAACTACCAGACTGGCTAAAACAGCAATTGCTAATAACAAATAATGCTTCTGCATTATTAAGATCATTTAATTTTCTAATTTAGTTGCTATTATTATTATATATCAATGAATTAATTAGCTTGCCATGCAAGGGGTTTTATAACAACTTTGAAATGGTTTGATTGTTAGGCACGAAATTATCTTCAACCCATAGACACTTAATGCTATGTCTGATCATCAACTTGTTTATAAGTTAGTGCTATAGTCTTAAACCATGGTACTTTTAAACCCTCTCCATCAAATCTGATGCGAAAAATATGTTTTAAGGGTAGAATGTTCAAACTTCAAATGCAGCTTTTTCCCTTTTTTTTTTTTAAAGATTTAGATATTTGAGATGTTATTGACAAATGATTGGTTTAACTAATTATATATTATTATATATTAATAAGATGTTAGGTCAACTTGCAGACTGAATGTATATATATACACACCTTGATATGAGCTAGATGGAGTATAGCTTGGTGGGTTTAAATAGTCTTGTAGGCAAAAACAGGTGCCGAGAGGGCTTTTCCTCATATGGGTCCTACGGGACTCAACTTTGAATTAGTTGGGATCCAATGTGATCACCGTACCGGAAGGTTAGTACAAAAAAATATATAATCTTATTTTTGGTAGTAACCGCAGTATCCAATAATCAAATTGGATTCTAACTATAACCTGGAGTGAATCAAGTCGAATCTCAAATATACAGAAACTCCTAATGTCTCTTCTTACAAAACTTGAACCCGAGACTTTGCTTAAGTGGAATTGATGAGCAGCTTCAACTCAACCCAACAGATGTGAGAATTGATCCCACGGGCTTGAGTTCGTGGAAGGTACTATGCAATCGAGTCTAAATCATATATATACTATATATTATTTTTAACTACCATGGAAATTACTAAAAGACCAAATTGAGGATTAATGTGGTGCCACCTTTTGGCTTTTTTTGGTCTCTTCTCACTTTCCGGATGACTAAAAAGTCACTCTATGAGTTTCCCTCATTCCTTTTCCTTCCACCATTTTTTGTAATTACACATTTCCCTTCCTTAATTGTTTTTAATTAATGTTTAAAACTTTTAATTAATTGCTTCTAAACCCTAAACCCTAAACCCTTAATAACTTTTAATTAATGTTTCTCTCGCTGTTTTCTTTTTTTCCTCTCATCACTCAACATATGTCAGTGGGGTTTATCTATATAATGTTATCTACGTATACATATTCTTTAATATACTATATATACGACTGTATTTATTCTACTAAAAACTTTTTGTTTATTTAATTAAATTCAATATTTTTATTATTATTCTAGTTTTACCACTTTACCATTTAATGTAAAAATATTAAGGAGTTTTGGTAGTTCTGCAACCAACTCAATTATAATATATAAACTAATCTATACCTTACTATTAAAGTTATCTCCAAACTGCTGTATACTCAGTATTCCAAACTACTGTATACTTAGTATTTGGCTTTTCACTTGCTAACATGCATTTGTCCAAAGTTGATTGGTTCAGAGAAAACCAATATATATTATTATATATTTATAATTCTAAATAACATTTAGAAATAATATATAGAACATTGAATTATAATCAAAGTAAAACTCCATTTCCTTTTTCCAATAGACAATTATTTGAATAGACATTAGAAATTTAACAACATTTCCTTCCATTTAACTTAATTGCTATTACATAAAATAAAATTTTACTTAGAATTAAAATTAACCAGTTCCAATTCATAAACCTTAAAACCCGACGCGAATGCGCGGGGATAATATCTAGTAAAGGTATTAGTATTATACTACTCCTCATATTCCTTTTTTAGGGAATCCCCTATTCCTATTTAATTGTTCATTCTTGGTAAAAAAAAAAACCTTTATCTTTGACCATTTTTTTTTAAAATATGAATCAAAACAATTTTTTAAAATAATATTCATACACCACGAAATATAACTTTTTTATGCATATTTTTTGAAATTTTAGTTCTTCATATTTGTCTTTTAAATCATGGTCAAAGGTGAGTATGTTTTTATCAAGAGTGGACAATTAAATCGGAACATAATAAATACTTTGAAGTTTAAAAGTTAAACGACTAAATATCCAAAAAAAAAAATCCCTTATGTTTGTCTTTTGGGACAAAATAATCCCTTATGTTTTTTTTAACAAATTAATCTCTTACGTTTAAAAAAATGCCCCATTAGTCCTTTTTGAACAGTCCGTTGGTCACGTGCCATCATGTGACTAACGACCATTAGTAATGCTGACGTGGCTTTTCCACGTCAGTTTTTTGCCACATGGCAGCTTCATTGGATAGTGAAGTTTGTTTGATAAACAAAGAGTCAAGAAATTGTTCGCGAGAATAGTTGATAAAATTACATATTAATGACACTAACCAAAATAGTCAATTATCAAATTAGGGCAGGGGGAGAAAGTGTAAGAAACTAATTGAGAGACTATTAATGACATTATTTATTACCAAAATAGGGCAGGGGGAAAGAAAGTGTAAGAAACTAATCGATAGGAAAGTCCGCCACAAGATGATGTAATGCGCATATTTTTCCTAATAAACAATGAGGAAGATGTAATGACACAATTGACACAACATAGATATGATTCTGACAATCAAACCAAAATTACATAGAAAAATTATCAAAATTTCATAGTATGATTACCAAAATTTCATATAGAGGTTATCAAAACTTCATAGTATAGTTATCAAAATTTCATACAGATGTTACCAAAATTTCATAAAAAGGTTACCAAAATTTCTTAGGGATGTTAATAAAATTTCAAATGAAAGTTAACAAAATTTCATAGGGAGAGAGGTTACCAAAATTTGTGCTTATCAAATTTCCTAGGGAGGTTAACAAAATTTTCTAGGGAGGTTATGAAAATTTTATGGAGAGGTTATCGAAAAGACATAGAGAGGATATCACGTTTTCATTCTCATATGGAGGTTATCAAAATTTCATGGTGTGGTTATCAAAAATTTCATAGTGTGGTTACCAATTTTATTTAGTGTGATTATTAAAATTTTATAGGCAGATTATCAAAATCTCACACTGAGGTTATCGAAATTTCATAGTGTTGTTCCCAAAATTTCACAGTATGATTATCAAATTTTCATAGGGAGGTTATCGAAATTTCATAATAAGGTTATCAAATTTTCAAAATGTGGTTATCAATATTTCTACATTGGAGCATGAAAACAACTAAAAAAATGACATAAAAATATATTGAAAAATTAGTACAAATTAGGTTTCCCTTCATTACATTTAAATAGAGTTCACTATAAAGTGGATTTGCCAAATAAAGCTTTCTAAAAAGTCTAGAACCTCAACTTCCCGATTTAGCTTGTTTGAGCGGCAAACATTGTTCTAAGGAAAATGCTCATTCCAAATACATTATTTGTGAAACCAACGCTCAAATGTTGTGTTTCAGAGTAAGCTAATTGGAAAGTGAGTTTGCCAAAAAAAGAAAAAGAACTTTCTTCAAAACCTAAAACTTGAACTTCACGATTTTGTGTGTTTGTGCGCAGAACGTTGTTCTTGAGAAACTGTTAATTCCGAATGCATTACTTGTGTTATCAACGCTTCTATGTCATGTTTCGGAGTTAGTAGAGCTCATTGGAAAGTGTCTTACCAAACAAAGTTTTCTTCAAAGCCTAAAACCTCAACTTCACAATTTTGTGCGTTTTTGCGTGAAACATTATTTATTTGAAAATGATCAGAATGATTTTCTTTTCTTTTTTTTTTTTGAAACCAATACTCTAATGTCATGTATTGAAGTCATTAGAGCTTATTGGAAAATTGGCTTGCCAAGCAAAGATTTTTTTTTAAAAAAAAAAATCCTAAAACCTCACATTTCATGGTTTTGTGAACAAATACGACTCTCAATACTAGTGTGTGTGTATATATATATATATATATATATATATGTATATATGCAACATATAACTTTAATCCCACGTGTGAAACATGTGGCAAAATAACTAGTGTGTGTGTGTGTGTGTGTGTGTGTGTGTGTATATAAGGGTTATTATTTGCTACACTGCCGATGGAGTTTTTAAACTCCAGAAGCGAGTTAAAATGTTGACAAGTACCCACATTTCATAATTAGTTAAAATTTTCATATTCAAACATATTGCCTAACTGGACACATGTCAATTCTTAAGACCCGCATGTGTAGTATGCTAACTCCACTAATAGTGGATAGGATAATTTTCCATATATATACTATATATGATTATGATTGAAGATGGTCCCTAAGGGGATAGTCCAGTGGTTAAGAGCTTGGTCCTCCAACAGGAGCTCTCAGATTCAAATCCTGGATTAGGAGAAGACTACATAATTAGAATAGTGGATAATCCACAGGAGGTCACTTTGTGTAGCCCTATCAAAGATTTTTAAAATTGGATCGGCCATGGAACCGGTGAAGGCTCTGGTTGTCGATTTGGTTGTCCAACCGGTTCAGCCACCGGTCTGATTTGATAAGGACAATTGAGGTCAAAAAAAGAATTTTATATATAATAAATATTAATTGTTGCATAACAATGACATAACAAGCATTTTTTTTTAAAGGCATAAGTATTATTAAGAGAGGAAGAGAGGAACATGAGAGCCTCGTTAAAACCTCCTATAGGAAAAACCCAGTGAGAAAAAATCCTATATGAGGAAAAAGAGTAGTCTCTTAGAAATGTTCCTCCCTAGAAAAGGTTACAGAAGTCAAGCACCGGGGAAGGAAAAGAAATACCCAACAGCCTCAATACAACCCAAACCAAACAAAAAAGGCCCAAGAAAAACAGCCAAAATATAGCCCAGAACAAGAGACTACAGAAACAAACTTCAATCGCTGCATCAAAGTCCAAAGCAAAACGCAGCGGCACCAACCCTCAGCACCAAAACACGATTCCACGCACAGCAAAAACACCCATATCGTAACTCCGTACAAAAAGTAACAACACAAGCAGCACACCCAACAAGCCCAAAAATCTATCCAAACGGCTTGAGAGTTAGGTGCTACCCGTGTCTTTCCTCAATAGACATTACTGCATTAAAATCACCCCTAGGGATCCAAGGACAACATAACAAGCATTTTGGTAGAGTGGTTAAGTACTTTATAGCTTTTATACTATGTTATGGGTTCAAATCTCACCACCAGCAAACCTTTTTTCAAAATTTAAAATTTTAATTCTAGTCAATATGTTTAAAACGATCAAAACCGATCCGATTCTCTGGTTCAACAGGTAGTTGAACCGACCAATACCGAGTGTTGACTTTATTGATTAACTGAAAATTGTCAAACTATCCAGACCGGATATACCTTCGATATTCGGTTCAACTAGTCAAACCGACTGGTGCGATCCAATTTTAAAAACCATGGCATGCCTATCATTCAATTTCATGTCACATATAGCAAAAAAATTATGATTGAAGATTTGTCGTTTACTACATAATTTACTCATCAACTCGTATAATTGGGCTTCAAGACAAAGATACGTTGGGTTTGTTTAGGAAAAGTGGATTGGGTAGGCTAGATATGAACCAGTCCAAGTCAATTAAAAACCATCAGCAAATCATCTTGTCTTTGAACATCCTCCTTTCCCACAAGTCAGCTTTACTACATACTCTACTCATCAACTCGTATAATTGGGCTTCAAGACAAAGATACGTTGGGTTTGTTTAGGAAAAGTGGATTGGGTAGGCTAGATATGAACCAGTCCAAGTCATTAAAAACCATCAGCAAATCATCTTGTCTTTGAACATCCTCCTTTCCCACAAGTCAGCTTTACTACATACTCTACTCATCAACTCGTATAATTGGGCTTCAAGACAAAGATACGTTGGGTTTGTTTAGGAAAAGTGGATTGGGTAGGCCAGATATGAACCAGTCCAAGTCAATTAAAAACCGTCAGCAAATTATCTTGTCTTTGAACATTCTCCTTTCCCACAAGTTGCATCGTGTTGTTACAATCCGCGAGGATAGACCAACAATTATCTATTTTCTTCGTAACTTCAATCTGCAGTACTATTTTCCTAAACCTCCATGATAAAGTCTCTGGTATTGGGTACTCTATTAAAAGTAGGATTTATATATGATACATTATTAGTGGAGTTCAATAGACTACACATATGAAAGTTAAGGATTAATATGTGTTCTTTAAGGAATTATTTTGAATTTTAAAAATAAAACTAATTCTGAAAATGAGTATGTATCAACTCCTCACCCCACTTGTGTATCAAATAATTATCTTTCAAAATATTGCTAGAATCTTACTCTTTGAGATTAATCAACCAATTTAAACGTTATTTGTGTCGCCAAACTGTGGTTGCTTACTCGTTTGGCCCACCCAAATTTTTTTCTCACTTTAGCTAATTGCAAACGATCTTATCCAATTGTTGGTAGATTAAGGAATTGACACATATTTTATTTCTTACTTTCTTAATTATATATTTAATATTACAAATTATCTATGCTATATATAGAAGTATGAGTTCTTGTAAAACTTTTGAATCGCCTATTAGACTCTTATTTTTCGAATATATTTCTTAAATACCATCGTTTAATTTTATAGTTTTACTCAACTAAAAACTCTATTTTTATTTAATTAAATAACTATTTTATTTTTACCATTTTACTATTTTTATTAAAAAACTTAGCTATATTATAATTTTTTAAATATATTTCTTAAATGACATTGTATAAACTTTTACAGTTTTATTATACTAAAACTCTATTTTTATTAATTGAAGTCAATATTTTTTAAATTATTTTATTTTTACCAATTTAATTTGAAAAAAAAAATGGAGACTTTTTGGTAGTTCTAGACCTAACCCAATAATATATAAACTAATAAAAGTATTATTATTGTTACTTTGAAGTTTAAAAATTAAAATAAGTTTGCATAATCATTAATTATTCATCATTTTTTTAATAACTAATTAAGTTAAAAATTTATTTAAATTTATACTTCGTTTGGCATCATTTTTTTTGTTTCGTTTTCGTTTTGTTGTTGTTACGCTGTCAATTTTTTAAAAACAAAAACATGTTTGAATTACAATTTTGTTGTATGTTTTTAAATAAAAAAAAAGTCAAAATAATTGGTGAAAAAGCATGTAAGTTACTACTCATCAATGTGATTCTGTGTTTTGAAAGTATTTTGGAAAAACATGTAAATACAAAATTACTGCTTCCCACTTTTTTCGAAAACATTGATTCTGTTTCCAAAATTTTTGAAAACGGAAACAGTCTGTCAAACATACTTTTACTGTATTGTTTCTAAAAACATAAAATTGGCAACAGAAAATAGAAAACAGCATCAATGAACAACCCTAATTATTCTAATTGACCTGAATCTATTCTTGAAGTGTGTATTTGTAGTTTAATGTATTGGAGTTAGAGCTGTCCATGGGCGGGTTCGGGCCGGACTCGGGTCGGGCCCATGCTTAATATAAATGACCATATTGCTTGCCCAAGCCCGGCCCGACCTGATTAAACGGGTCTCTCATCTTGCCCAAGGCCGTCCAAATAACTAGAAGCTTTGACCAAGCCCGTCCAAGCCCGCCCGTATATCAAATAAATAATATATTAATTAATTTTTAATTTTTATTAATTTATATATTTATGAATTAATATATATCTTAATAATCAAAACTTAATTAATTAACATTAATAGTAATTTTTTAATAAATAATACATTAATATATCTAATAATTTATTTAATTAATCTAATGTAATATAAAATTTATATTATTATTATTTAAACGGGTCGGGCTCGGACCTTAACACTCAAAACCAAGCCCGACACGTTTTTTAAACGGGCTTAAAAATTTTCCCAAGCCCGTCCAACGGGCTTCACATTTATGTCCAAACCCTCCCAAATATCAGGCAGGCTTACGGGCTTGGGCGGGCAGCCCGGTGCATGGACAGCTCTAATTGGAGTGTCCAAACAAGAATTTAAAGTTTTTTAAAATAAAAGAAGAATAACATGTCATTATTTCCTTTGACTTATAATAATTTTCAATTATTATTTTAATCTTTATTTAATTTAACCATGATGTGTCACGTGCAACACATGTAAAAGTGGAGACTAGTTATCTAAAAAGACATATGTCAACCTTTTTTAACTTCACTTGTGCAGTATGTTAAACTTTAATGTTAGTCAAGGATACTATAATTTTCCTATATTTAATATAATTAAACACATGTCAAGCTTTTTAACCTCACTTGTGTAATATGTTAAATTTCAATGCCAATGGATGATACTATAATTTTCCTAACTATAGGATAATTATTTTCATATACCGTGTAGAAGTTTTAGACTTCACAAACAATTTAAGAAGTTGACACATACACCATTAATTTTATTTACAATGATCGCGTCAGGTTTTTCAGTTTATGATTGGAATTGAGTAATTTCAATTCTAAATAAAAGTTTATCTTATGTAATAGCAATTAATTAAATTAAATGAAAGGAAATATTGTTAGAATTTCAATGTCTTTTCAAATAATTATCTACTGAAAAAAGGAAATGGAGTCTTACTTTGATTATAATTCAATGTTCTAAATATTATTTATAAATATTATTTGGAATTCAAAATATATAATAATATATAATAATATATATATTTATTTTCACCAAACCAAACAATTTTGGGCAAATGTCAACAGGAGAAATGTCAAATACGGAGTATAATTCAGTTTGGGTATAACTTTAAGAGTGTTTTTAGATGAGGAATTCTTAAAATTTTAAGATTTTTAAAAAGAAAGAATTTTAAAATATATCATTTTGAAATGCTAGTTTTTAAAAAATCTTAGTTTGGATGAAGATTTTTAGAAGTAGATTATGAGATATTCAGAATTTTTTAATGAAATAATATATTTAATTATAAAAAATAATATTAGAAGAATAAAAATATGCAATATGGATATCATTGGATTTGTAATAATGTATATATTTTTTAATAACATTTAGAAGTGAAAATACATTTTTAAAAAATATATTTTTATCATTTAAGTTAAAAAATATAAAAATCTCATAAAAAAAGAAAGTTAAAAGCGAAAGAGAAAGTGAACACAATATGCTAAAAGCGAAAGTGATGTGATGAGGTAATTAACTAGTACGTAAATGCAACGTGATGAAAATATTTGCAATTTGATAAAGCGAAGATGAAAAATATTTTTGGGCTTTTGAATTCAATATACGTACCCAAATCTAAATGCTAAAATGAACATTCTAACATAAACTAGCAATGAATCAAAATGACCAAAATTCCCTTAAATGATCCCAAGGCAGATTAGGAGGCAATTTATTCTAATTTTAAGGATACGAGCTAAAAATAGGTGTCTACTTTAATTAAGATTAATTAGTGTTGACTTCATATAATTTTTGATGATAACAAAACATTCTTCATTGTATTTAATTATCTCTATTAAGTGTGTAGGCTTCAAAGATAATCTCCTTAATTCAATATAGGAAGCATAAGGAAACAACATTTTCGGACGAGGTATGGACAAAATGTCCAAGCCTGTTATGCCACAATAAAAAATCAAACTT
This sequence comes from Corchorus capsularis, assembly GCA_001974805.1. Classification (NCBI taxonomy): domain Eukaryota; kingdom Viridiplantae; phylum Streptophyta; class Magnoliopsida; order Malvales; family Malvaceae; genus Corchorus; species Corchorus capsularis. The sequence goes on from AWWV01016201.1 coordinate 29,359, forward strand.
ATTAACAGAATTGACAGCAACAGAATTAACATCAAAAATAGGAACATTTGAATGAAGCAATGGTAAACCATTTGAAGCATGTAATTTGTATAGTCCTTGTGAGTTTTCAGCAATTCCAATCGTCTGCCATTGACCGACATCTCTTATGTCATGTCAATGACACATAAGGGATATTAAATTAAATGAATGGAATTGGGATCTCGATGGAATATAATGAAATAGAGCCACCTTGAGGTTCCCTATGAAATGAGGCATGGAACGGAGCCACTACGAAGAAGTTCCGGGGGTTATGAAGGAAACTTCGATTTCATATTGGTCATGGGTTGAGAACGGGAATTGAACTCTATGGGATCTAATCTCCCGTTGTTCCTCAGTAGCTCAGTGGTAGAGCGATCGGCTGTTAACTGATTGGTCGTAGGTTCGAATCCTACTTGAGGAGATTTGATTCATTCCGAATTAAATAATGTCAGAATGAAAGGGTTCGCTTTGACCGTTAAGAGCAGGTAACCCGTTCCCTGTGTCTTTGTTTCTATTGCATTCTATCTCATCGTATCCTATTCTGTTCTGCGATATTTGAGAATCACCGTCAATACCTCGGTGTAAGTCCAGGATAATCCTTTGTTCCATAGTCCTGGGGCTATTTACAACCAGCCAATTAAGAATTCTCAGATGTAGTAGTACTAGCAAATGCCTCAAAGATACATACCCTGAATAATGTCATGAGAAGATAAGACAATGATGCAACAACACAAGTCATAAGCTAACTTTCCTGTAGATACTAAGTTAAAAGTAAACTAAGGAACAAAGAGTACATCTTTAAGAACTAAAGATTTAATAAGAGCAACTGTGCCAATGTGTGTGATTGAATTTTAGCTTTCTTAGGAAAAGAAACAAACACATTATGCACTGCTTTATAAGAAGTAAAACATGCTAAAGAGCAAGCAATATGATCAGTAGCTCCTGTATCTAGAATCCAATCATCATAACGAGATGCATTATTAACAAAAACATTCATGGAAATATGAGGATTAATATCAACATTTGAAGAAATCAAAGCTGAAGTGCATTGACCAGATGAGCTAGGCAGAGTAACTGCATTAACATGATGCTGAGTTCCATTCATGCCTTACAACATTTGAAACAATTAATCATATTGATCCTTTGTAAGTTGAAATGCAGGTGAAGAACTTTGAGTATATGAAACATTCTGAGCACATGTAGTTGATAAGTCTTGAACAGATTTTGAATCATCAAGAATCTCAATAGCATTAGCACGGTGTGTAGGTTTCTTGCCTCCTTACTTGTAATTTGCAGGATGACCATACTTTTGGTAGCATTTTTCAACTGTATGGCCTTGTAATCCACAATGAGTGCACTGTGGTCGCTTATTTGCATTACTAAACCTTTTAGGACCAGAAACTCCAGTGCTGGGATTACTTTTGACTGCTAAAGCACTAACCTCAGTAACAGAGGTTAAAAGAAGCCTTTCTTGCTGAATAACCATAGAGAAAGCCTTATTCAGACTAGGCAAAGGCTCTAACAAGAGAATCTAAGACTTGACATTAGCATAAGATTCATTCAAACCCTTGATGAATACTAAAACTTGATCATTATCATGAAATTCCCTAATCTTTCTTACCAAACCACAAGAACATTGAGGAGTACAAGTACAAGAGGGAAGAGACCTCAAAACTTGCAATTTATCCCATAAAATCTTCAGTTTAGTAAAGTAATCTTGAACGGTTAAAGAATCTTGATGAAATTGATAAATTTAAGACTGTAAATCGCAGATTCGAAAGGAATTACTCTGAGAAAACCTAGCTTTAAAATCACCCCAAATTTCAACAGCAGTTTCTACCCAAATCACTGACTAAGCGATAGAAGTAGAGATAGAGTGTATAAGCCAAGAAATCACCAAATTATTACACCTCTCCCAAGCTGGATACAAAGCATCATCACGAGATGGAAAAGTAATGGATCCATCGACAAACCTCATTCTTGGATAACAGCGCCATTTTCATAGCACGCTGCCACTGATGATAGTTGCTTCCAGACAAAACAGAAGAAATGAGAACCAAATATGGATTCTCACTCGGATGAATGAAGTAAGGCGAGAAAGGAAGATCTTTAGGCCTTGAAGAATTCGAAGAAAATTGCTGATTCGGAGCCGCCATTGCAACAGATTAAGAAAGAAAGAAACTAAAAAAAATTGAAGCAAAAATGAAGCAAATCAGGAAAAGAAACTTGTTTAGCTTCAAAGAAAAAGAAAAGAAAAACTGGAAAAACCTGAAAGAACGAGAGAATGCAGTGGAAAAAAGAATTTTCTTGTCTGATACCATGTTAAGAAAATGAATAAAAGTAACTGAAACCGTAAATTGATTATTAAACTGAATTGTATTTATACATGAAACAGTAAACTAACCCCTTTTTTTTTTTGCTACAAACAGTAAACTAACCCTAACTAACCTATTATTAACAGAATAACAAATCTACACCGTTTTGAATATTTTCTATTAGGTTGGACACAATGTGCTTGTTCTAACTTAAAATCTATATTGCCATGTGAAATCTTGACTAGTCTACTTTAGCATATTTTTTCTGTTCATTTTATTGCTACTAGATATTTTACCCGTGCTTCGCAACGAGTTGAGAAGATTATGGAAAGATTGAGCCTTTGTATTGTTTATGTCGTGTTTCAGTATATTAATTAAGTGGTTTGTGAAGATTTTAATGTTTCTTATAGTACACTCTCAATTTTCTATTTTGTGTGTGTGTATATATATATATATATATATATATATATATATTGAATGTTTTGAAGCCATAATTTAATTTACCTAAATAGAATGTCTCAATTGCTTTGTTTAAAAATTACAAGTCATATTAGCTCGTGCTAGCGCTACGGGCATTCTTTGTTTTACAATGGTGCTTGATTAACCGATTGAATAAGGATATTAATATAATCAATTATGTAAGGTCCACGAACATTCATTGTTATAGAGTGGTGCTTGATTAATTGATTGAGTTATGTAAGACTACAATAAAAATGCAATTTAAATGGATTAGTTTTAATATTGTCTCTTGCTATTGCCATAATTCTTTGTAAGCTCACTTTTTAGACATGCAGAATTAAGAAGGTCAAAGAACATGCTTTTATTTGTAAGTAATAGGAAGTGCAGAGAGGTAATAGAATATGGTATTAAATGGATAATACGCATTGAAGAAATGGTGGTTTGATTCAAAAGGGGAAAAACATTAAACGGTCCATGGTGAAGGGATGGGGAAGGAGAAGAAAAAGGAAAAAGATGTGAAGGTGAAAACAGAGGGGAGTAGTGAAATGTTTGATTTTTGGCAAACCTGAAGATTGATCAGCACTAAGGAAAGCAATTAAGAAAGGGAAACAGGTAATTACAAATAATGGTAGCAGGAAAACGAAGGCGGGAAACTCATAGAGGGGCTTTTTAGTCATCCAAAAAGTGAGAAAAGACCAAAAAAGCCAAAAGGTAGCACCACATTAATCCTCAATTTGGCCTTTTAATAATTTCCCTAAGTATTAAAAATAATATATTATATATATTTAGAATGTTGGTTCTGGATTATATGATCAATATGTGTTTGTTGTTATATGGTGTAACCGTGTAAGTGAGAAGTCAATGAGGAAATAGTTTATAATGCAAATCGTTGGGTTAATTTATGATACGATAAGAAATTTGATTGAGAAAAATTATTTTATGAGAAATTTATTTCATGAATGAAATAACAGATTTCTAGCTCTTGACATGACTAATTAGGACAAAATGCTTTCGAGTCCTTCATGAAAGTTGCGGATCATGTAATAACTTTTAACCGACACTTGAATAACTTAAATCGGACATGTGGATCGAAAATTATACGATATTAAATAGACCGTCAATCGAAACTACAAAATTTCGGAAGCATTTTTTAGAATCAAAACATTAAAATTGGCTTATGAGTTCTTCATGAAAGTTGTAGATCATGAAATCACATTTTAATAGACACTTGAAACACCTTAATCGGACAAATAGAACAAAAAATACAAAAATAAAAGCCGAAAAGTTAAATCGTCCAACCCCTAATTTTAAAGGATTAAATAACATAAATCATAAAAGTTTTATAAATATCATTTGATAAGTAATCCAGCAAAAAACTATTTGTTTATGGAGACCGAACATAAAAATTCACTCTTGAACTCTGCACGAAACACATTAATCAAATTCAACTTTTAAGCCCTTAACGCGCAAGTCGTAAATCACACAATAACCTTTTAACAGACACTTGAACAACCTCAATCACACAAGTGGACCGAAAATTATACAATATTAGATAGAGTGGCAATTAAGACCACAAACCACAAAATTTCATAAGCATTTTTTAGAATCAAAACATTAAAATTGGCTTCTGAGTTCTTATGAAAGTTGTAGATCATGAAATTACCTTTCAATAGACACTTGAATCACCTTAATCTGACAAATAGAACAAAAAATACAAAAATAAAAGCTGACGCGATAAATCGTCCAACCCATAATTGTAAAGGATTAAATAGCATAAAGCATAAAAGTATGAGAATCATTCGATAAATAATCCAACAAAAAAATATTTCTTTATGGAGAATGGGCCCCATGGAGGGTAACCTTTTTGCAAACTTTCCAAAACACCCTCGGTCCTCAACCAAAATAACAAAAAAAACCAAGTATGAAAATACCAAAATATCCCTAACAATTCGTTCTTGGGTGAATGTGGTGCATTATATAGCTGGACAAAAGGGTAACTTCCTTTCCAACTTTAATATTAACCGACACTTGAACAACCTCAATCGGACAAGTAGACCAAAAATTATACAATATTAGATAGACCGGCAATCAAGACCACAAAATTTCATAAGCATTTTTTAGAATCAAAACATTAAAATTGGCTTATGAGTTCTTCATGAAAGTTGTAGAGCATGAAATTACCTTTCAATAGACACTTGAATCACCTTAATCAGACAAATAGAACAAAAAATACAAAAATAAAAGCTGACGCTATAAATCGTCCAACTCTTAATTGTAATGGATTAAATAGCATAAAGTATAAAAGTATGAGGATCATTCGATAAATATTCCAACAAAAAAAATATTTCTTTATGGAGAATGGGCCCCACGGAGGGTAACTTTTTTGCAAACTCCCAAAATGCCTTCGGTCCTTAACCAAAATAACAAAAAAACTGAGTATGAAAATACCAAAATACCCATGACAATTTGTTCTTGGGTGAATGTGGTGCATCTTATAGCTGGACAAAAGGGTAACTTCCTTTCCAACTTTAATATATGTTATATGTTATTGTGTCATTATATATATGTTCTCTTTTAAGATATGTAATCTTGATATATTTTTCCTAGTCACTGGTATTACTGGTTAAAGAACCTTGATGAAATTGATAAATTTCAGACTGTAAATCGCAGATTCGAAAGGAATTACTCTGAGAAAACCTAGCTTTCAAATCACCCCAAATTTCAACAGCAGTTTCTAACCAAATCATTGACTGAGCGATAGAAGTAGAGATAGAGTGTATAAGCCAAGAATCATCAGATTATTACACCTCTCCCTAGTTGGATACAAAGCATCATCACGAGATGGAACAGCAATGGATCCATCGACAAACCTCAACTTATTCTTGGATAACAGTGCCATTTTCCTAGCGCACTACCACTGATGATAGTTGCTTCCAGACAAAACAGAAGAAACGAGAACCAGAGATTGATTCTCACTCGGATGAATGAAATAAGGCGAGGAAGGAAGATCTTCAGGCCTTGAAGAATTCGAAGAAAATTGTTGATTCAGAGCAGCCATTGCAACAGATTAAGGAAGAAAGAAACTAAAAAAATTGAAGCAAGAATGAATAAAATCAGGAAAAGAAACATGTTTGGCTTCAAAGAAAAAGAAAGAAAAACTTGAAAAACCAGAAAGAACGAGAAAATGCAGCGGAAAAAAGAATTTTCTCATCTGATACCATGTTAAGAAAATGAATAAAAGTAACAAAACCGTAAATTAATTATTGAACTGAATTGTATTTATACATGAAACAGTAAACTAACCCTAACTAACCTATTATTAACAGAATATCAAAACTACTATTCTCTATTAGGTTGGACACAATGTGCTTTTTCTAACTTAAAATCTATATTGCCATGTGAAATCTTGACTATTCTACTTGAGCTTATTATGTTTGTCCTTTTTATTGCTATGTTCTCTTTTAAAATATGTAAATATTTATCCTACTCACTGGTATTACTAGCTAATGATTATCCCGCTTTAAATGGTTAGCTACTCTCCACCGTATGCTCTTTGATTTGAGATTTTGTTTGTTGATGTCCTAAGCAAAGTCATTAAACCCAGTCCGGCCCGACGGTCTGATCGTTCGACCCGGGGCTTGAACCGGGCCAGGTTACTTATTGAACCATTTGGGTTATTACCCGCTATGAACCGTTCCGACCCGTTGAAATCCAGATTGACCCGGTGACCTGATCGAGTTTTAAGTGATCTGGTGGGTTAATGTTTTCCATTGAAAATTTACATTTAAATCCATTTTTTTCAATTTTTAAATAGATATATTAAGGGTAATATTGTAAATTAAATAATAAACATTAAAAATAAATAAAAAAACAATAAAATTTAAGAAATAAATTAATATGAATCATGGTTGGATAAATTAATATGCCTCATGGTTGGATAATTGATAATAAATTAAGAAATAAACTAAAGTCTTAACGGTATTTTTTTTACATTCTATCCTACTTTATTTATATAAATTATAATATGCCTTATGATTGGATAATTGATAATTTATGGAAATAAATCCATTTTTATAGTTTTATATGTTAAAATATATTTATTTGCATTTATATCATTTTGTAATAATGTTATAAATTAGATTTAAAAATTTAGTTATAGAAATTATAAATATAAAAATATTTAAAAAAATATTATCTATTAACCCGCATTGACCCGACGGTTGAACCGTTTAATCCATGATCCGGAGCCTCGAGCGGGTTGCTCTCCAGGCCGAGTTTAATAACTATGGTCCTAAGAAGTGCTAAACTTTGGCATCAAGCTTTCCAAAATTTCATTACTGCTTTATTATTGTAATTTACATGAAGTTAAGTATTTACATGAGCAGAAAAATGCATGAATTGTTAACAATCATTCTATGTATAGGACACAAAAGATTCTCATTTTTTGGTATTTTTTGGTATTTTTATTGAAAAGATTGTTATTTTGATTGAACAAATTCTTTGTTCTTTATGCAGGTTGGCATGGATGGATATTCTTGGAGACGTTTCATTCCCTTTATTGAAACTATTGAAATAGATGCTTCGTATATATTTTTCCAGAAACTTTTTAAGCTTTTAATTGGTGTAGGTAGAGGAAAGTTGTTTGTTTTTTTTTGAGGGAGAGAGGAAAGTTGTTTTTGATGGGGATTGTGTTGAGTGCATATTTTCCTATTCTTTTAGTGTCCTATGAAGGTGTTTTAGTGACTTTTTGAGTTGATTTGCTACTTAGTTTGTTCTTTTATGTGTTTTAGGTACTTGAAAGGTGAATTGGAATCAAAAGAAGACATATGGGAGCAATTAAGTAATCTGCAAAAAAGGGTCGACATTCACCAAGAGCAAGCAAGAATTTTCCTGTCTCGACCTGTTTTCTCAACCTGCTCTCATTGAAAACTCGACCTGTCAGTAGGGTCAAGATAGGCCACAAGGATTGAGGACAGAAATTTGGGCACGTTGGGCCTAATTCTTTGGGCTTGCTATTAATTTCTAGTGGATATTTGACATTTGGGTCTAGAAAAATGGTGTGTGACCCATATTGTTTATTTTTTTAGTTGGTTTTAGACTTTATGGCAAAATTGTAAATTGCCAAAAACTTAAGCAAAATTATGTTAGCAAATATAAGGGGCGCATGTCTCAAATCAAATTCAGTTTTTGTTTTTGGATTTTGCTGGGAATTTCGACAGTTTGAAAAAGCTTTGGGAAGAAGACAAATTGAGAGATCAACTCTCTCTCTCTTGGTTCTTTCTCTTTCTACTTAATTTCATGTTTATGTTTATTCATTATTTTAGTGTTTTTATCTCTAAAATTATGAGTGGCTAAATTTCCCCTTTCCAATTCTAAAGCAAATTGATTCTAGGGTTTTTAATTTATGAGGTTTTGTTCTTAATTTAATTCTTTTGATTAAATATTTTAATTTTCTCCATAATGTTGGAAGGATTACATGTTTTAATTAATTAGAGTGCACCTAGTTAATTTTAATATGTTGTCTAAAGTTAGATCTTAATTCCTATATGCAATTGTAGGTTATTAAATCCCTAGTAACAACTTAGAGTAGCCCTCTAAGAGAAAATTAGGACTAAATTGAACATGCCTATTTAGTGAATGTTGTTTAGAGGTAACTAATATTTTTCTAGATCTTTATGCAATAAGGTACTTGAACCTGGTAGACGATTGGAACTAGTTTGGTATATTTATTAGAATTTAGTCTAGGACTTGCGTCATGACTAATGAGAATTAAGGAAAAATAGGGATTAATTGGCATTTAGCGTTTAATCTACGTTACCTATCTAATTAAGAGAATTTACCTATTGTACCAATGATTAAATTAATTACCTATGAATCAATGCTTTAGAATTGGGAATTTCCATTAATTAAAATCTATCTTCTTGATTTACATATTTGCAATCTATTTATTTTTATTGTACTTAATTTATAACTAAATCAAAACCCCCCAATTTTATTTTAAACTTGTTTGAATAAGTAGTTAATAATCTTAGCTCCCTTGGGATTCCACTCGTATTTACCCTAGCTATAAGTTAGAGGAATTGCGATTTTATTTGGTGTGTTGCGACGCGCATCAAATTTTTGGTGCCGTTGCCGGGGAGTTAAGTAGATTAGCTACTTTTCTCTTAGCTTAGTTTAGTGTAGTTTAGTTTGAAATTTTTATTTTTTATTGCTCTCTTTTGTTGTTTGTTTTCGGTTTTTGTCTATTTAGCTTTCAGGTAGTGCATGACACGTAGAACTGAAGGACTACAACCTGAATACGAATATAATCCTAAGATCGAAAGGTTTGCACTAAATCAAAGGAGAAGAAAAATTCAAGAAGGCCAACAAAAGATGGATGATCAAAATGGAGTGAATAATCGTGTTGGACATCCGCCACCACCACCACCACCCCCTCCCCCAATTCTTCCACCTCTAGCAAGGGTGGCAGACAATAGGTCTATGAGGGAGATCATGGCTCCTCACCTGAACAATCTACCACTCTGCATTCAGTACAATAGGCTGCAAGCTCCATTTGAACTGAAAACAGGATTCATTAATTTATTACCTAAATTTAATGGATCAGCTGGAGATGACCCTATTGAGCATATTAAACGCTTTCTAATGATTTGTTCTTCTACAGGACCACCAGGAGTTGAAGAGGACCAAGTCAGAATGCGTGCTTTTCCTCTTTCACTTGAAGGAGCAGATAGAGATTAGTTGGATAACTTACCAGTCGCAAGCATTGACTCTTGGGCAGCTCTCCTTGCAGCATTCTTTGAGAGATACTTCCCTGCTACAAAGACATCTCTGATTCAGATACAGATTGTTGGAATTGAGCAGATGGATGGTGAGAGCTTATACGAATACTAGGATAGATTCAACAGGCTGGTGAATAGTTGTCCTAACCACATGTACTCAGATCTTCAATTGTTGCATGCTTTCTTCAATGGACTCTTCGTGATGGAGAAAAAGTTACTCAATTGCTCTGCCGGTGGAGATTTGATGCTTAAGAACACCGATGAGATTCGGAGGCTGATAGAATCTCAAGCTAGGGCTTCTCATGGGTATGGAATTGATGAACGGAAAGTACATAAGGTGAAGGAAGCCAGCTTTAGCACTTCTAGACTGGAGCAACAAATTTCTCAACTTACCTCCTTGGTGAAAAAGCAATTGGGCATGAGCAACAATCAAATGGTATGTGGTATATGCGCTTCCATTGATCATCCCACTGATGCTTGCCCCACCTTATTTGATGACCAGGTAGAAGAAGTCAAAGCAGTTGGGTATCAGGGTTCCCAGCAGAGGACTAATCCATATCCCAACACTTATAACCCTAGGTGGCAGCAACATCCAAACTTAAGGTATGGTAACTCCAACAATGCCGTCAGGCCACCTTACCCACCTCAACCTGTCCAACAAGATGTTTAAGGTCAACCAATGAGTCAAGGGCAGAGTTCAGGTTTTGAGGCAATGTTGAAAAAGATGGGTGAAACTCAGTTGCAATTAAATGAAGGCCAAGTGAAGATAAATGAGGCCTTGTTGAGACATGATGGAGAACTCACCAATCTAAGGAATCAAGTGGGGCAACTTGCCACTGCTGTGAGTAGGATAGAAAACCAACTTTCTGGAAAGATTCCCTCTCAAACCATTGACCCAAGGGCGGAGCTTAAGGCAATTACCCTTAAATGTGGAAAGCAAGTTGGTGATCTTCGTGAATTTGAGAATCTTGGTGATGGAATTGTTGAAAAGGGTAAGAAATCACTTTCTGATTCGACCCCGAAAAGGGTCGAACTGGACCCTGAGGAAGGTCGAACTGGACAAGAGGAGGAAGACAACCTGATTCAACCCGCTGGAGGGTCAAGCTCGACCCCTGACTGGGTCGAAACAGGAATTTCTCCAGATATTATTAGCCCATCCAAAAGTCTTCAAAAGGCTACAAATGGAAATCCTTCTTCAAATACTACAAAGGTAAGTCCTTCAACTCTTGTGAATAAGGATTTAACACCTAACATTAGTGTTCCTCCATTTCCATCTAGGCTTTCTAAGCAGAAAAAGGCTGATCAAGAAAAGGACATTTGGGAGACATTTCGGAAAGTGCAAATGAACATTCCCCTCATCGATGCTATTAAGCAAGTTCCTCGATATGCAAAGTGGCTCAAGGAGCTATGCACCAACAAGAGGACACCCAAGGGAAATGAGAGGGTAAGCATGAGTGAAAATGTTTTTGCAGTTCTCCAACGAAAGCTTCCTCCTAAATGTAAGGATCGTGGTTCTTTCACCATTTCATGCATCATAGGAAGTAATGAATTTGAAAAGGCATTGTGTGACTTAGGTGCTTCCATAAATGTCATGCCTTACTCTATTTATGTTTCCTTGAATATTGGTCCTCTAATTGAAACCGGTGTGGTTATACAACTCGCTGATCGATCTAATGTTTACCTTGAGGGGCTTGTTGAGGATGTTTTGGTGTTGGTGAATGACTTAGTCTTTCCAGCAGACTTTTATGTGCTTAAAATGGAAGAAGATGACCTCGAGCTTAGTCATACACCGTTAATACTAGGAAGACCCTTCTTGAGGACTGCCCGAACAAAGATCAATGTGTTTGAAGCTACTATGACCATGGAGTTTGATGGAAAGATGGTGAAGTTTAACATCTTCGATACTATGCACTATCCAAGTGATGTTCATGCCGTATTCTCAATTGACATTTTGGATAGTTTTTCTGAAAAGGATATGATGTTAGACAATGAAGATAAAGCTGAGATAGTGATGTTCAACGGGTTTGATGACAAATCATATGGGGAACTTGAGTTGGCACCTTGTGAGAAGGTATGTGAAGTGATTTCAAACTTAAAGACTTTGCCAACCAAGACACATAAGGAAAATTTGCTTTATTTGCAATTTCCAACACCTTCAAGCAAATTGGTTCCTTCGATCATCAAACCACCAGAAATTGAACTCAAACCTTTACCTGCCCATTTGAAGTATTCCTTCTTTAGGGATAATGATACATTACCTATGAACATCACTAGCAAACTCACTCCATTCCAAAAGGAAAAACTTTTGAGAGTTTTAAGGGAGTATAAAGAAATAGTTGTGTTGAACATTGCTGACATTAAGGGAATTAGCCCTTCATTTTGTATGCACAAGATCTTGTTGGAAGAAGATGCTAAACCAATCAGGCAAGCTCAAAGGAGACTGGATCCGAACATGGAAAAGACCAAGGCAAGGTGCAATAAAATGGAAATCATGTACTTGGATGCACCAACCTATGTCGACCCTGATGTGAAGTAGCAATTTTATGTCTAGCCAAAGACGTTAAATGACGGCGCTGGATGGAAGGCAACCCATCATTTATATCCTTTCTTTTATTTTTAGTGTTTTGATTTCTTTTAAGTTTTTATTAGTGTTAAGTTTTGCATTATAGGTATCGCATTGGAACAATTCTCTATTGCTGCAAAGAGGGAGTTTTCTTCACTTAACTCTTGTTTGAGTCTCATTTGTGAATTTTAAATTCCATAATATCATTTTTATCTTGAGCTAATTGTTCCATTCATGCATTTTACATTCTACATGCATCAATTGCACACGTGCACATTTAGGTAAAAACTTTCTTTCTCCGTTAAAATTAATTTTGCTCTTATTTTGAAAGAAAAATTGATGTGGTGAAAATTGCCTGTTTGGACCCGCCTGAAGTTCGAACTCGACCTATTGCAAGGTCAAGTTGAAGATAGAAAAAAAAATCTCCTGTGTCGACCTGTAAAACAGGGTCCAATTGACCCTTATCCGGGTCGACACATAAACTTTTGAACGTTTGGCCAAAAGTTCCTGAGTCAACCCTAAAAAGGGTGAACTCAACCCTTTTCAGGTTGACTCAGGAAATTTTCAAAATTAACCCAAGAATTTATTTTTTTTCTTTTTATAAAAAAAAACCCCCCGCACAAAAAGAAAAAATTTTGTTTTTCTGTTCTGCCCTAATTTTCTTCTCTTCCTCGACTAATTGTTCTTCCTTCCTTCCTTCCTCTCATCTTCTTCCTCCATACACACCGCTCAAGCTCTCACCCACACCGGCGGTTAACCTGAATCCATCCTCACTTCTCCCCTCTGCCACCCACAGCCCCATCGTCCTCCATAGTCATCGCTTCTTACCTTACGGCGACTTAACCCGACCCACTGCCACTCTTCGTCTTCTTCCTTTCTTTTCCTCTCCTCTTTTTCTTTTTTTTTCTTTTTCTTCTTTTCTTCCTCTCTCTTCCTCGACTTCTTCTTATTCCTTCTTCCTCCCTCCGCCACCATCATTCATCCATAGTCGCCGCTTCCTTCTTATTCCGGCGACTGAACCCGAATCTCCTCTTACCTTTCTTTTGTTTCTAATCTCTTTCTTTTCCCTTCTCTTAAACTCTCTCTCACCATCTTCTTCACCGTCGCGCCAGCCTCGACGCCGCTAAGCCTCTCTCGACTCAACGACGTCACCTTTCCCATCTTCGATGGCGTCCCCACCGAACGGAAAACAAGCCACAGCCGACGCTGCGTCCCTCTCTCTCCTCAATTTTCCGGTAGCTCTTATTCACCTCTGCGATGTGGTTTTTCAAATAGGAGACAAATTTTCCAGTTTACTCTTCATAAAACGTAATTGTTTCCTAATACTTTCTACATGAAGTGAACTTTGGGAATTTTCTATTTTTATTTGAAATTCTTTAGCCGAAGTGCTATTTGTTTTTTAATAGTTGCATTGTGTAAGCATTCATCATTTTCTTCTATGGTCTATTCAATAGATTTTGGGTTGTTTGTTTGCATTGTGTTATCCTTTAGTTGGGGGATTTACTGCTTTTACCTTCTGACTGTGCATGAGTTTATGAACTCTGTTGGTTTGCAATTATTATTCTGCAGCTATTGTAGATCCTTTGACTTGCTTCTTATGTCGGTTTGAATTGGGAAATCATATGCCTCTGTCTTATTTTCCTTTCTTGAAATTGGTATAGATTATACTTGTTCATACTAACATTGAGGCACTGAACCTTGAGCTCCGATGAGAATCTGCTGCTATGAGCGTTTAGGATTCTTCCGAGCTAGCAAACTCACCATGCTGTTTTCCAATTTTCAGCTTACGGTATTGTGATTCTAATTGAATGTCATTGAACTCTATGACCTTCATGATGATTTTTACCTGCACTTGGAACTTTAACATTCATCATACATGCTTTTGAGCTTTATGAACCCATGTGATTTTAACAGTATTGTGTGTCACTTCAATCTTTTACTTATTCGCTGTTATAATCAATTGATACTGCAAATTGCGATAGCATGGGATGGTGCATATTGGTCACGGAGTTAGTTAGTTTCTTTATCTTTTTCTTTACTTTTTCGTTTTGCATATAGTGTAAGTTTTCATATAGTTTGCATTGCATTTAGCTTTCTGTTTTTACTTCTTGTTTTGTGACCTAGATAAACTTAACTTTTTGTCTATTATCTGCCCAATTAGCCAGGATTGGATGGAGATTCAATTGGGACTTGATGGAAGCACTTCAAGCTGTTTACGACTCCAGGGGAGTTTCTGTTCTCTTTTCATTTCTTGCTATATTTAGTTTCTTTGTCTTCTTGATCATTTAGGACAATGCTGTGATTAAGTGTTGGGGGGGGGGTGTTTTTCAAAAAGTATGTTTATCTTTTCTTACTTTCGCCTAAATTCTTAGGTTTTTAAAATTTAAATTAGTCCTCTGCTTTGTTTTATGTTAACCTCCATGGATGCTTGCTATATGTGTACATGCTCGCCTTAAATATTTTGAAAACATGAAATGATTCTTAATGCAAAAACTCTGCTTTGCAAATCTTTTGTGATTATGTGGTTTTAGCATGATCAACTGGCTAGTAATTCCCTGTGAGATTTTGAGCCTATTGAGTTGTCACTACGGCTATATTTTTCTTGCTTGTGGGTAGTTGCTTCATACGTTTCTAGAATTTGCTTTATACCACTCGAGATTACATGTTTTTGTGTGTACTTGCATGAAAATGATGAGGCATTTCTTTGGACCGATTGAGCCTTAAATAGACAACATGTAATTATTATCCTTTGATACCCCTTTTGAGCCTAAATTGAATTACTTTTAGCCATTTGTTTCTTGGATAACTCATTTACACAAAGAACCTTGAGTTTAGATTTTTTAGGTGTTTCCTACCTTAACCTAGGTTAATGAAGCACTTGTTTTGTTGTTCTTATGGATGTGGATGAGTATGATGAGAATAAGTGTGGGGGAATCTTGTTTGTTGGTAATGGCTTTATGGAGCATGTATGTTTTCTTCTTCGAAATAAAATCAAGTTAGTAACTTGAGGTGGGAGAGCATAAAATGCAACCACCAAGAAAAAAAAATTGAAAAAAAAGAAAGAAGAAACATTCAAAGGAAAAGTGTGTTATTTGATAAGAGATTAATGAAGATATCATTTGTTCTAAGTGTTGGGCTACTAAATCGCATATTTGCTCATGATGTGTTTTGATGGTTGTGGTGCTTCGTTAATCTAGGTCTTTTGAATTCTTTACCTTTTCTTGTTAGCTCACTCACCCTTTTTGCCCCATTACAACCCTATGATTTATGCATGTTATTCACTTGTGGAGTAGTGGAGAGACTAGTAGACAAACAAGCTTATGGTAATGCGTATTTTCACTTTTGATTATGAGTGTCACCTAAACACTTGAGTGCTATTTACAAGTGAGAATGCCATGTTGAATCTGCTCTAAAAATTATGTTTTTGTTAAAGTTGTGTGCATAAAATTGTTTTCAAAATGCTTTTCTCTAAATCGTTTTTGGTTTTTGAGTGTGTGCATATATTGATGGACTTACATGGTGGGAGACTTAAATTGTTTTGAATTTTCATCTTGCTTGAGGACTAGCAAGAAATCAGTGTGGGGGAATTTGCTGAGTGCATATTTTCCTATTCTTTTAGTGTCCTATGAAGGTGTTTTAGTGACTTTTTGAGTTGATTTGCTACTTAGTTTGTTCTTTTATGTGTTTTAGGTACTTGAAAGGTGAATTGGAATCAAAAGAAGACATATGGGAGCAATTAAGTAATCTGCAAAAAAGGGTCGACATTCACCAAGAGCAAGCAAGAATTTTCCTGTCTCGACCTGTTTTCTCAACCTGCTCTCATTGAAAACTCGACCTGTCAGTAGGGTCAAGATAGGCCACAAGGATTGAGGACAAAAATTTGGTCACGTTGGGCCTAATTCTTTGGGCTTGCTATTTCTAGTGGATATTTGACATTTGGGTCTAGAAAAATAGTGTGTGACCCATATTGTTTATTTTTTTAGTTGGTTTTAGACTTTATGGAAAAATTGTAAATTGCCAAAAATTTAAGCAAAATTAGGTTAGCAAATACAAGGGGCCGCATGTCTCAAATCAAATTCAGTTTTTGTTTTTGGATTTTGCTGGGAATTTCGACAGTTTGAAAAAGCTTTTGGGAAGAAGACAAATTGAGAGATCAACTCTCTCTCTCTCTCTTGGTTCTTTCTCTTTCTACTTAATTTCATGTTTATGTTTATTCATTTATTTTAGTGTTTTTATCTCTAAAATTATGAGTGGCTAAATTTCCCCTTTCCAATTCTAAAGCAAATTGATTCTAGGGTTTTTAATTTATGAGGTTTTGTTCTTAATTTAATTCTTTTGATTAAATATTTTAATTTTCTCCATAATGTTGGAAGGATTACATGTTTTAATTAATTAGAGTGCACCTAGTTAATTTTAATATGTTGTCTAAAGTTAGATCTTAATTCCTATATGCAATTGTAGGTTATTAAATCCCTAGTAACAACTTAGAGTAGCCCTCTAAGAGAAAATTAGGACTAAATTGAACATTGCCTATATTAGTGAATATTGTTTAGAGGTAACTAATATTTTTCTAGATCTTTATGCAATAAGGTACTTGAACCTGGTAGACGATTGGAACTAGGTTGGTATATTTATTAGAATTTAGTCTAGGACTTGCGTCATGACTAATGAGAATTAAGGAAAAATAGGGATTAATTGGCATTTAGCGTTTAATCTACGTTACCTATCTAATTAAGAGAATTTACCTATTGTACCAATGATTAAATTAATTACCTATGAATCAATGCTTTAGAATTGGGAATTTCCATTAATTAAAATCTATCTTCTTGATTTACATATTTGTAATCTATTTATTTTTATTGCACTTAATTTATAACTAAATCAAAACCCCCCAATTTTATTTTAAACTTGTTTGAATAAGTAGTTAATAATCTTAGCTCCCTTGGGATTCGAC
Organism: Corchorus capsularis; assembly: GCA_001974805.1. Taxonomy (NCBI): domain Eukaryota; kingdom Viridiplantae; phylum Streptophyta; class Magnoliopsida; order Malvales; family Malvaceae; genus Corchorus; species Corchorus capsularis. The sequence continues at coordinate 46,447 of AWWV01016201.1, forward strand.
TCGTATTTACCCTAGCTATAAGTTAGAGGAATTGCGATTTTTATTTGGTGTGTTGCGGCGCGCATCAAATAGTACTAATGAATGAAATTCATATGTTAAGCATATCATATCCTCAAATTTGTGTAATATTTCTGCAATATATATATGATTTATTGTCTTACTGCAATCACGGCTTGAAATAAACCTACTTAACGATTAAACATTCCATTCCAAAGGGTCATCACCACGACTGCACGGGGCATAATTCTAGTTTGAATAATGGCATCGTATACGTAAAATAATTCTAATTATAAAAAACAATAAGAAGAAGAAATGAAATTACAGGAAAACCGCGCAAAAGGTTTAAGCTTATTGATTTGGATACTGTTCACATTGGTGTAATGGTAATTTCAAGTTACTTAGATTTTCCATGGATATCCACTTTCTTATAATATTTTACGCATCAGATTTATTTGACCCGGCTTTTACCCAGAACAGTCCCATTATCCGCAGGATTTTTGGGTGTTCTAACTAAGAATGAAAAGAACAACAACAAAAACATAAACAAAAGGAGGAAGAAAGAGAACGGCAGAGGAGAAAGAAATGGAGCAACAGAGGACAGAAGAAAGGGAGGAGAGACGAAAAGGGAAAACTGGTCGGATTGGCCAATATCACAAAAATTTCCAGACCGTCTCAATGGGCTTTCCGTGCGCTCACCAAATACGGCAAAAATCTCACCGAATCTAACAAAATTTGAAGAGTATCAGCTGAGATTCAAACCAATCACCCTCATATTCGATTGGGTTCCTATGCTCTTAAAGTATGGTATTTATTTTTATATTTGCAATGATTGAAAGGGAAACAGACGTATTGAAAGAGAGGAGATGGTTAGGTTTGACAGAGTTTCTAATAGAATTGTTTCGTTCATATTTTATTTTTCGGCTTAATACCCAAATTAGCCCCTTAACTATCCATTTTGGGACAAATTGACCCCTTAATTTTTTTTGGGACAAATTGGCCCATTAACTTTTAAAAACGAGACAAATTAGTCTTTTTCTGACGGAGCGTTTAACGTCCGGAAGGTGAGGGTGCGTTTGACTTCGGATTAAGGCGATTCTACCGGTGTTTGAAAGATCTCGACGAGAAGAATATGATGGTCAGGGAGGTGAGAAAAAAAACAATTAAAAACTTTCAGATCTCGGGTAAAAATTAAAACTTTGACTGGAAAGTGCGGTCTTATTCGGAGTCGGAACGGACTGAATTTCCGATATGTCACTCTCTGAGGGATGCTAGATCTACTTATTGTGGAGGTGAGAAAAAATAACAAAGGAAATGAGGTGAATAAGACTGACATCCCTTAGAGAGTGACATATCATAAATTTAGGCTGTTTCGATGCCAGTAGACCGGCATTGCTTATTTTCTTTATTATCATTTCTCACCTTCGCAACGACTAGATCTGGCATCCTTCAGAGAGTGACATATTAGAAATTCAGCCTGTTCCGACTCCGAATAAGGCCGTACTTTCCAGTCAAAGTTTTAAATTTGACCCGAGATCTGAAATTTTTCGATTGCTTAGTTTTCTCACCTCCCTGACCATCATATTCTTCTCGTCGAGATCTTTCAAGCACCACTAGAAGCGCCTTAATCGGAAGTCAAACGCACCCTCATCTTCCGGGCGTTAAACGCTCCGTCAGAAAAAGGTTAATTTGTCTCGTTTTTAAAAGTTAAGGGGCCAATTTGTCCCCAAAAAAAGTTAAGGGGCCAATTTATCCTAAAATGGATAGTTAAGGGTCTTATTTGGGTATTAAGCCTTTATTTTTCTATAGAATTAAATTATATTTCATTTATCTCAAGCAATCCTTGCTTTTCTGACCACCTTCATCAGCTCATCGAACCAATCAGCCAGGTTATTCACTATCATCTCACTACCTGAAGAATTTCCTTTTCCTGTGTTTAGGATTAACTCCAATATTTTCATTTCTGTTTATTCTTTGCTAATAATCTATGGTTATTGTTTTGTTCTGTTTTTGCAGAATTTTTCTTCAATTTCCGAACTAATTTAAGGTGGGTTCCCTTTTATATATTGCTTCATTTTCTATATTGATGATATGATTGATTATTATATTTGTTTAAAATGAAGTTTGCTTTGAAGAGAATTTATCTATCTTAAGTAAAAAATTTACTTACTGTAGTGAGTACATTTAATGGAATATTACTTTGTTTGTTCCATACAATTTTCGAAGCTCTCTCCATAAAGCAATACTTCCTCGGTTTGTTTGACCCTGCCTTGATTAATTGTTATACTTTCACGACCACCATATCTCTAAGAAATCAATAATTAGTTTTTATCTTTATCTTTAAATTTCGCTTTACTTTCTTTTATATATATACATATGCATCCAATTAGTTAAACCATTGCTTTTTGGTCTTCTTTTTGTTTAGTTTCTGATTTTTTTTCTTCGATTGCATAAGCAAGCAAGAGGGTAATAAGGCATGGAGAAGATATATTTGGCAAGAAACAAGAATATTTGCAGGTGCCTCTGAAATATTATAGATGTAGCTTTTCCAAGAGAGGATTCAAGTCAGCTTAAGCTCTTGGGGTCATATGAATGTTCATAGGAAGGACAGAGCCAAGTTGAGGTTGCTTCCTTCATGGGATTAAGAATGTCAGGACCCTAATCCTAACCTTAATTCTTTATCCATTGATCATGCTGCTAACTTCTCACTCTATGCTAAAGTTTTTATCAAAACTAATAGATTTATCCTTACCTGAGTTACGTTGTACATGTTTTGGGTACTGTTTTAACAAAGTGAGATTAAAAAAGAGCAGTGGGTACTGATTTAACAAACTGAGATTAAACAAGCAGGACATGTAATGCATTTTAATGAGTTACCTACATGTGGAATTTCAGCTCTTGATGGGTCAAACCCTCTCGGTACAATTTCTACTGCTCCTTGGACCAATTTCAAGTGAGAGTAACTGGCTAAGTAGTCGATAAATGGCAGGCATATCTAAACTTTTGAATTTGTTGAAGTTGAAAGTGGAGGTAAGTCATAATACTTGCTTAGATAATGATAGATATTATTTTTGAAGTTGATCATATTTTATTTGCCTATCATTTATTAATATATAGTTTAGAAGCTTACCAGCCTTGGCCTATACAAGTTTGTAAAGTTAGATTTGTTTTTGTTATTCTACATATTTTTTCACTCAGTATTCATTCAGATACCTATTATGATATATTTGTAGTTCTTAAGTTATCAAAAGTTATAAATGATATATTTGTTAAGAAACTTGAATGCAAGATTAGATCTTAATGATTAAGCTGATGACTTTGTTAGGAAGTTATACTTTTTGAAACAGAACAATTATGGTCAGCACCAGCATTTATAGTATATATATATTTAACTAAACCCACTAAGATTAGATGTTGAAAGAAAATGACTTTGTTTTACGGTAATGATAATCGCAGTATGAATTCAAGACGATTCAATTCAACCATAAGGTTCTTTCACTGAAACATTTTTGGGCTTTGCTGTTTTGGTACTGCCAATCAAAGCTTTCGTCTCTGCTCTTTCAGGTATAGTTGGTAAGCTTTCCCAACTTCTTTTCAACTTGATTACAACTTTCCCTGAAGATTGATGTCATTTTTTGTGTAGTCAGATAGGGTTTCTTTGAAAATTTACATGCCCCAAGAACTGTATACTGACATTTAAGTATAGTTCCACTGCCTTTGTTGGTTCTGTCTTCTCTTTGAACACATCTTGGGGAGAAAAGAAAGGCCCTTAGATCATCTTCCAAATGCATCTATTTTGTTTATAACGAAGGAAAAAAAAGTTCTCCACCCACAACAGGCATTGCATTTATATAACAATTCTGTTATTTTCTCTCTTCTAGGTACTTTACGTCCATGGTGACCTTTCTCCTTACATTAGAACAATTGATCAGGTATTTTCTTCTTTTTTCTCAGGTTTTTTTGAAGCTTATAAATTTGAACTTGAATTGAATCCACTCCTTTACAAGAAATTGCTACAGGTGGCGTACAAGTTCAACATCACGTATGAGAAAGGGATCCAAAGTTGGGCTCAGCTGAATGATGATTTAAGTAATGCACTTCATTTCCTTCTGACAAGCCAAGTTCACCTTTGCAAGGCATATTGGCATTCTTACAGAAGTCATATTAGACCCACCCCCTGAAGAAGTTTAAAAAATAAACAAAAAAAAAATGGTCTCCTTATTGTAGGGTCCAAAACAGTTTTATTAGATATATATATATATACTACTATATAAAAGCACGAACTCAAAAATTTTAATTGGGAAATTTCTAAAATACCCTTAATATTATAGTATAATAATTTTTTAATTAATATTCTTTTTAGTCATTATACTTTTATTTTTTAGTCAAAATTTAATATTACAATAACCATTATTATATTAATTAATTAATTATTTTCCCTAATCTACATGGACTTCAATTTTGGCCGAACTTTTTTTTTATAATTAAAACAAAAGCACAAATTTTGGTCAGACTTCCTTTATGCTAGACTAGATCACAATTATCTTTATTACCCTATAATAGCATGAGGACTTGAACAAATCCTAACGTCCAAAGGATTTAATTTGCTCACTTCCTCATTACCCATTTTCTTAGTTATTTTGTTTTTGAAATTCAAATTAGCTATTCACTAAAGGACACAATATGCACCAACACTTAAACTCCGCATGTGTAATATACTACTGACTGACAGTGTATTGTATAATTTTTCTATTAACTTTAACATCAATAAAAAATACTTAGCATTATCAATATCAAGCTATATTCCACGTTATTTTCTTAATTAAATTAAATAAATAAATCAATGTTT
>AWWV01016204.1:0-29272 GCA_001974805.1 Corchorus capsularis
TTTAAACCTAATCCGTTTTATCAATTTGTTTTAGGGTGCTTTTCTTACTTCTGTTAATTGATAATTTTTTTTAATACAACTAACGATTTGGTTACATAATGGATAACAAAAAAGGAGAAAAACTTAAAAGAAATCAAAGGAAAGTTGATAATAATTTATCAATTTTTTAAAAAAAATTATTTTGCATCATATGCATTAGATTAGGTTAGATAAATCTACCAAATTCTGTCAGTCTTGTGGGGAATTTTGGGGATTTTGCATAATTAGGTTCATGTAAAATAATAACAAAATTGTTACTATAATAATAAGAATATTTTCTAAATCTTGCCAAATTGTGGGAGATTTAGGAGATATTTTAAGAAATAAAAAAACAATAAAGTTGAGAATATTTTCTAAATCTTGCCAAATTGTGGGAGATTTAGGAGATATTTTAAGAAATAAATAAATAAATTATAAAGATTGAGTTAATAAATAGAATATTTTCTAAATCTTGCCAAATTGTGGGAGATTTAGAAGATATAGAAAAGGAAATATAATAAAAGTTAAATAAAGTTGTTAATATGGAGAAATTCAATTATAAAAATCATAATAAAATAAATAATTAAAAGATAATTCTAGATTTTGCCAATTTGTGGGAAGTCTAGAAAAATCATAAAAACATAATTAATTAAATAATAATTTGGGGTCTTGCCAATTTGTGGGAGACTAAATAATAAAGATATGATTAAAATTCAAAAACTAAAATATGATTAAAATTCGAAAACTAAAAGTGAGATTTGCAATAAGGTTGATTAATGAGAATAATCTAAGAGATGTACGAGTTCTTTGGAGATATTTAATTGTCTAAAATTTTTGTCAAAGTGTGAGGAAATTGAAGACAATTCAATTAAAAGGGTAAACTTGACAATCATAAATTTAAAGGATTTAAAGTAAAAATAGAGGTTAAGGTTAATGTTTAATTAAAATGGTACTGTCTTTTTGACAGGCGTTGTAGGGGGTGCTAATACCTTCCCTACATGTAATCGAACCCCCGAACCTAAAATCTGGTAACAAAGACCAATGGTTAATCATATTAATGAACTTAATTTTACTATTAAGAACACATTAAAATGGTTAATCAAACTTAGGTGGCCAATCACACCTAGAGAAAAAAGATTGGTGGCGACTCCTTTCCAAATGCGTCTAGCGCTCAGATCTCACGATTTGCACGTTATGACATAAGGTTATGTGATTTATCTTGTAAATTCTCATTGGACGTTTAAGACTTTAGTCATCAAGAGGGGAAAATCATCTTTCGGATGAGTTAAAGTTATATTTTATATAATGAAGATATGAGGCCATTTATATTATAAGAAAATGTTTATATTACAAATATTTTACATAATATATACTATGGTATTTCGAACATTATTCTAAAACATACCACGATCTGAAACATCGTACCAAAGACATAAAACATCCTTCATATTATCGAACCCACAGTTTACGTTTCACGTTCTTGTTCCCGTACCACGTGCCGAGGCATACCTCAATCCAGGGAACATTTTTTAAGATATAAATTTAACTAATAATTAAAAATATAGTTCAAGACCGCCTCCAAATATTATATATATATATCTATATATAGTTCAAGACAAACACAATAGTATAATCATTATCGAAAACAGGACCCAATCAAATCCTATTGCTTTTCAAACACCGTAGATTACGTTAGTTTAAACATCTAGGCTAGCCCATCCCTATAAAAGCTAAATGACGGTACCTTTTTTTTATCATCACAATGAGTGCTCTTTTTCCTTTTGTTATCTCTCTCTATTCTCTCCTTGATCAACTCTTTCCTCGATTTTATCATGACCAAAACCTTTAGATATCCAACGGCTCCTCTGAATACCGAAACCTTCTGGCATAGGGCCACTTTGAGTCTCGTGGCACTTTTTTTCACTACAGGATTTTGTGTATATTGATTTTGTCTCTAGAGATGGAGATGGACATATAAGCGATTGAACTATAAGCTCTTGGAAATTGTTGACATTCGCAACTTTACCCCATAAGCAATAATGAAAGGAAAAAAATTAGATAGCCCATCAAATAGTTCTGAACATAAAGGCAACTAATGGGGAAGAGAGGGAAGAGAGGGAGGAAGACGAAGAAGAGGAAGAGGGTGTGGACAGCGATTCTTTTAGGATGTTTCAATTCTACACCAATAGATTGATTATTCTTTTAGGATGTTATGGTTCTTTTATTAAGTTAGGATTAATTGTTCTTTTTCCATTGGGTCTAGTACCCAAAAAGTTGGTACTTTTATTGAGTTAGGATTACTTGTTCTTTTCAGTTGGGTCTATTACCCAAAAAGTCGCTATTATCATTGTTAGTCGTATTGGAGGTTGTTTTGATATGAATTTCTCTTTTATATATGTGATTTTTTTTATATATAATTATATAAACCTCGTATAATAAAACTGTTACAACACAGAGAGGAACAGATAGGGATTTTGTATTTCCTAAAAATTCAATCAAAATCTATTCCTTCTTATTATAATAGCAATCCCAAAGTATTGCTCTTGACAAGTGGGGGAGTCCCCCACTTGACACCTCTTTAAGAGTCGGGCTCTCCACACTTGACACCACATTAACTTTTTTTTTAGGATCAAATGGTAAATCTCTAAATTATAGTTTATACTAACTATTTAGTCCTTTTACTATTTTATTTAACTTCATTTAGCCCTTCCACTTTATTTATATTATCAAAAGTCCTCACACATTCTCATTCTATGCGATTTAATCCATCAATTATTTGATTATAAATTTACCCTTATTTCTCTTTATTTTTAAAAAATTGTTTAATCATTAGTATTCTATAACTATGATCTCAAATATTTTCTAATTAAATGGATTTAATTCCTCGAACATTTGATTTATACAATTTATTCATTCATCTCTATTTCTTTTATTTTTCTTTCCTTTTATCATGGCTTTTAAAATCGAACCGGTCTAGCCGGGTACCGGATAGGTATATGACTGACTAGGGTACTCAAGAATTGTTCGAACCGTCTAAACTGGAACCGGGGAGAACCGTTAATTTCCGATTTTTACCTTTTTTTAAAAAAAATAGTAAATTAATTAAATTAATAAAAAATTGAAAATCAAAGACTAAAACTCTAAGGTTGCGTTTGGTTAGGGAATGTTGATGAGAATGTTTCAGTCCCATCGGAATGTTGATATGAGAAAGTTTTTTACCCATGTTTTATTGTCAACAAAGATTCCCATAGGGAAAGTGGTCATGACCACATACCCACTACTTTAGGAATATGCATGGGAATTTCACATTCTCGTACTCTTTTTTAAATGTCAATTTTCACATATCCATTAGAATGTGAATATACCATGTTAACCAAACATAGAAATGAAATATACCCACTACATACATAGTAATATAACATTCCCTAACCAAACAAGATTTAAGAAATATTACTAGTACTAAAACATGATTAGTCCTAAATCATTACTAGTTCATGTGATATGAGAATAAAACATTCCCTAACCAAAACGCAACCTAAAAGTTAAAAAAGAAAACGACAGACATAAGAAACAAAAAAAAAATTGCTCCCCTCGTCAAAAACTAAAAGCCCAAAAACCAAAAGCTAGGGTTCATCACCCCCTCCATCACCGTCTCACATCACATCGCCGGCCATAGCTTGTCTGCCTACCCTTCTCTGCCTGAAACGACTTCTTCCACCATTAACTATTACGCGTCTTGACTTCGATTTGAGTGAGCTCCATTTTTCAGATTTAGACTGTTTGGTTTTCAAATTTCAACTTTGATTTCCGATTTCTTATTTTTGTATGGATTCTTGCTTTTGATCGAGTAAATTTCAACTTGGAAAGTTTATATCTATAGCACTTATATATTTAGCTTTATTTTTTTCTTTTCCCCTTAAATTTTGATGCTACTGCACTGTACATGACATATAGTCTTCTATGGGTTTTATTGCTTTAATTTAGACTGCGTTTGTTTTGCTTACTTTCCTGGGAAAGTAATAGGATGGAAACACTTTCCATCGTTTGTTTTGATAATTTTAGATGGGAAAATAATTTTAAAGGCACCTTGTAGGGCACCTACTTTTCTTGTTAGATGAGAGAATACTTTCCCACAGGGGGAGTAGGGAAAGTTTTTTTCTCACCCATGGAAAGTGTAAATATCATTAAAATTGGATTATTTTCCAAGGAAAATGCTAATAAACCAAACCATTGAAACTACTCTCCATGGAATTTAATTGTTACTTTCCCTGGAATCACTCTCCCAAGAATCACTCTCCTAAGGAGAGTTATTCCATGAAAAATAACAAATTACCTCTTAATGGGTGTTGTACGTTTTATTGCTTTAATCATTAATGGGTCTGTAATTGTTAGGCAAATGACTGACTTTGTCTCTGAAAATAAACTACTACTTTCTTTTATAATGCAGATTATAATGGAAAAACAAAGTATTACTATACCGATTTTAGAAATAATACAACACTGTCAAGATTTTAACTTTTAAGTGTGCCGTGGTTGAACCGATCAATTAATTCAACTGGTCGAACTAATCAGACCAGTGTATGGACGGTTCAAACCACGAGTCGGTCACAAAAACCATGCTTTTTATATTATCAAAAAAAAAATCTATTAGTCTAATGATGCCGCAACAAAGTACGACACGGGCATATCACAAGTGACTATACTTGGGAAGCTTTTCATCTTTTTAATATACAAGGGAACATAATCGTGGAGCAAATTTTATTTATATCCAAATGTGCTCTCCAGTCACCCAATATTGATGTATGACATTACTTAGTTTTTTTCGTTCCATCATCCAACAAAACAACAAGGCTAAAACTACTTGGATGTATATATATAACATAATAGGTAACAAAAAAATGTTATAACCAAAGTAGGTAACAAAATGGACTGTGAATCGTATAATACCACCATTTTTTTTTTAAAGAAAAGATTGTAATTTTCATTTATAAAAATGAAATTACAAAAATAATACTCATAATTACAATAAACTGAGAAGAATGCTCCTCTCTTAGATCTATATTTAGATCTTGCTCCGTGATCAAATAAGTCATCTTGATGATTATATGGAGGTTCGAACCATCTTCATAAATCTTTCGCATGTCCACCACTCCACGCTTTTGCTTTTCGGTGAATCTCCCAAGAAAAAGATTTCAACAACGAAAAAAAGTGGCCGATTCGAGGATCACCTTCAACCACCATTTGATCAGAAAGAAAAACCATTCCCAAGTCAAACTGTTTTCAATCTATTGCAAATAGATACTGGACAAACATGTCAGACTCAACAAAAACTACTGACTCAACACTAACTGACTAAAACCCGACAGATCAACAGATCTAGGGACTTTATTCTAAAAGAAAAGTGAATAAAGGATCAGGCTCCTCCTCCCCATGATAAAAGAGTCAGGAAGAGGAGGAGAAAACAAAATTTTGAATCACTCAAGATTACTAGTTTAGAAATCATGAAGAAGTTTACAGAGCTTCCTGCTTCCTGTCTCTCCATGAATCGAGTCAACAACAGATTGTGAGATGTCAGAATAGAATACTTCACTTTTAGTGATTCTCTGTGAAATGAAAGGTTTGCCCATAGAGCAATTGAGAGATTATTTTAGGACTACAAATTCAGACATATATGATATATAATCGATCATGCAATAACTATGGCGACTTTGGATTGTTCGAAAGATTTTAGATTGCGAGATCAAACTGCTGGGTGTATATAAACCCTACTCAAATTGTTGGGTTTAGACTCCACAAGCGAGTTAAGGAGTTGATGCATACCTTAATTAATTTTGTATTTAAAATTAAAACTTATTTACTAAATAACACATGTCAACTCTTAAAACCTCGCATGTCTAGTGTGATAAACTTCACTCACAGTGTAATGTATAATTTTTCTTATAATATATGGAAAATTATCCTTTCCACCGTCGGTGGAGTTTAACAGACTGCACAAGCAAGGTTAAAGAATTGACAAATGTCCCCTTAGAGAATAGATATGAATATTAAATATTTAATTAATTATGGAATGAATTATGTGTCAACATTTTAACCTGTTTGTGAAGTCCAACAATTCTACCAACGGTGTACCAAATAATAACTCATAATATATATATATATATATATATAATATTAAAGGAAATAGTAGCAAAAAAAAATATTAAAGGAAATATTACTTGGGCCAAAATTCAGATTGGACGTACACGAATTGAAATTTTGTTTATAAGATTAATGGAAATATTACTTGGGCCAAAATTCAGATTGGGCGGCCAAAATTTTGTTTATAAGATTAATGGAAATTTTGTTTTCTTTGTTCTTTTTTGGACCTATATAAATATATTTTGGGTTAAGTTAATCTTCTATCTATTATTTCCAGAAGGAAAAGAAAAACTTAAATATATAGTTGAGTAGGCCCAACCCAACTCAAAATTATAAAAGAACTAGCCTCTGGGCTTCCAAGGGATTGAAATCTCGACCCGATTAAGCTTATCCAAGTTACCAAACGGACACGATTTGAACTTTCACTTGCCAATTGCCATTTTGATTTTTTTTCAAATCTTGTTAATTTCCCATTTGTCCATGACTTGTCTTTCTTTTCTCACTAATTAACTAAACAGAGAAGATTTTGCTCAAAAAAACTAACAGAGAAGATGGCAGCGAAACAAATGGAGGAAATTCAAAGAAAATTATCGATGTTGAATTACCCGAGAGCCAATGCTCCAGCTCAGTCTCTTCTTTTCGCCGGCATGGAACGTTACGCCCTTCTCGAATGGCTCTTTTTCCGGTAAAATTTCAACTATCTTACTCTTTTATTTTTCTTCGCTCTTTTTCTGTTTTGTTTATTTTTGGGGCTTTTTTGAGTTTTTTTTTTTGGTGGGTTGCGGTGGTTGAATTGTAGGCTATTAGGGGATAAGTCACCATTTTCTCAACAAAATTTACAAGGTGATGCTATGGATCGTGATGAAGAAACTTCTAGAATCCAATGTAAGCTCATTATCACTTAGTCTATCTTTTTCTTTCTTTTGTTTTTCGTTTTTTGGGCATTTGGGTTTTTTTTACTTCTTATATTTGAATTTTCGGAATTATGTTAAAAATTGCAGATTTGGCTGAGATAGCCAAATTTTTGGGGATTACCACTACAATTGATACAGAAGCTATCCAAGTAAGCTTAACTCAGATTTTAAGTTCATTGTCGTTAATTTTACTTCTTTGGAAACTGCTACAAAAGAATGAAACACTTTCAAATATAATGATCTATTATCAAGTAAAATCATGCCTATTGTTACTCTCATATATGGTAAGAATTTAAATTTAGTTTGAAAAGGGTATTTTACTATTTTCTGAAGCACATCTGAAACTTTGTATTTCCAACTTTTAGCATATGGAATAACATGGTGTTTTCCAGGGACGGGGAAGCTATGAAGATCGCACTGAAATGCTTCGTCTTATAGTTGATCTGGTGGAGGCAAGCATCTCTGCTGATAATCCAGAATGGAGGTACAGTCGATATGCTTACATTTGGTCCTAATCACTTAATTCTCAAAGAATCAATGTTCATGATCCTTATGTGACACTGTTTCTTTTTGTTTTAATCATTATTTACATGTTTATTCTGGTATCATAATAGAATTTTTCATTGCAAAATTTGCTTTACTCTTTCAGTGTTGATGAGCAAGTAGCAAAGGACATACAATTAATAGATGCTATTGCAGAGAAACAAGCTCTAATTTTCTCTGAGGAATGCAAGTTGTTCCCTGCGGATGTGCAGATTCAATCCATTTATCCATTGTAAGCAGCCCTGCTTTTGCCTTATTGCTGGGAACCACATAATCTTACCTGATTCTGTTATTCATGTTTCTTCTCTGTATTCAATACTATTTAGTATAGCCATAGTCAAACTCTGTTTTCTTCATCTTGATCTTGGTTCTCCCCCATCTGATTAACAAAGCCCTAGATTCATCTAAGTTGACAATTGTCCACTACAGCTATTAGCCTTCTTCCTCATCTAACGCACTTCACTCCTTGCACAATTTAAGATGGTTTTATAGTGGCAGTGCTCAGGCTGAATTCTGTTTAGAGAATGAAGATCCTGCTTACAGTATAGGTTCTGTTATATTAGGTTATCATATATTTTGATGACAATTTTCTGAGTTTGGGGTTGCCTATCACTTGATGTGTTGTTTACTATCAGCAGATGTAGTGACATTGACTTCCTTTAATCAAGTTTGTTTGTAGACCTGATGTTTCTGAGCTGGAGTCAAAGCTTTCCGAACAGACCAAGATACTCTCAAATCTTCAGCAAAAAGTAGATGATTTGGCATCAAAGGTTTATCCTAGCTCCTTAGCTCTTCGTACAACTTGTCTTTAGAGTTCCAAGTTTATGTCTGTTTAATTTATGTGTTTTAACTCCTGGATTTTGGAATTTGCAATGCTTTCTCATCAACTTTATCTTATATTTTCTTTATAAGCATCTTTTGACTTGTGGTGGTTTCTATTGTAAGCATCACAGCCAGTCATTTACTCTGTAGGGTATACATGAATATATTTGCTCTTAGGATGAAAATAGTATTTAGCATTTTTTTGCCAAGCTACTATTTTCAGTATTTTCAAACAGTTTGTTAATTATGCTTCTTATGTGTAATCAATTTTAAGTTATATGGATTATTGATGATGGTTGTCTTTGATTTCCTTTTTTTAATTTATGAATCAGTAATTTAACTTTGTGTGTTTGTGCATATGCTCATTTTTCTGTAATTTTTTAGCCGTGTCTTTCCTCTTTTATTTAGTTTCAATTCCTTTCCCCCCCTTTTAGCATGCTTACAACCCTGATGAGGACTACACAGAAGTGGAATCCAAACTGCGGGCACATCTGGAATCTTTTCTTGAAACTGCAAGATCATTTAATATGATTTACACCAAGGTCTGTTTTTCTGCTGCTCTCATTTGATATGCTTTTATATGTTTTTCTCAGTTATCTCCTATATCTAAGCACAGATATTTTGAGGATCTCACTACTTGTCTGTATTACATTCATTTGCTCTTTTTTCATTATGCTCTTGACAGTGTATAGTGGCATAACATGGGATGATGTAGCCAACCCTGTTTAGGTGGGTTTATGGCTTACTCTGTTGATTTGTAGTTAATAGCAGTATTGCTTGATGTCCAAATCCTTAAAGAGAGGGTTATTGGGGAAAAACCTTTTTTTGTATTTCTGATACATAATTGGTCTTGGGTTGTTAACATGACTTCAATGACACTTTTGGTTCTCCTAAAACCATATTCTAGTAGTTGTATTCATTTACTAGGCTTGGTGAGGTGTTTTGCTCATACTGTGATCATTCACTTCTCATGCCCAGAATTTCTCTGTAAAACTTATATTCTTTTCTTTTTATGCATTTTGTTGAGTGATCTTAATATTGAAAGTTTTGGTTGTAGGAAATTCGTCCATGGACGCACATGATGGAGGTACCACAACTCCATGGCTTCGGACCTGCTGCCAATCGATTGTTGGAGGCTTACAAGATGCTTTTAAAGGTATCCCATAATTTAATTCGCCATTCTGCTCCCTAATATCGAAGATGATAAATTTATTGATTAGTGGTTCGTTCCTATCATAAGCTTAGCTGTATAAATGATTCCGATGCATATTTTTAAATCTTAAGTTCTCCCCTCCTTTTCTTGTTCTCTCTTTTCCTTGTTGCCTATAGTATGTTGGAAGAGAGTTTTGGTGACATTGTTTCTACCTGCTTTCATGAGGATAATACATATACACTGGCAAGCAGGGTAGTCTTATCACTTATGTGCACTGATGGGCTGAATGAATGGTTTCTCATAAAGGTTTTTCTGCTACACCTTTCTTTAATCTCACATCAATTCTAAATTGGTAGAACAAATTGATTTTAGTTACAATCACTCTTAATATCTCACTAGTCAATTCTTAGCATTCAGGTTTAGACTTCAAAAGCTTGAACCGGAATTTGATCCTGAATTCATCATGTGCTAGAAAATTGAGATTAATCGCTTTCAGGAAAGCAATAATTTTGAGGAGAGAATGGTCGATTACTAGGAAGCTTTACACGTGCCAAACCTGAGATAAGATAACTTGCATGACTTGGATTTCTAGAAATCTGCTATTTTGTTTCGTGATAGTTAGCTTGCTCATGTGTGCTATCCACTGTCTTGCTCAATATCTTTAATACAGATAAAATATCACTATGCTGCAACGTAAATATAGAAGAGGTATGCACACGTACAACGAGAGGGAAAGGAGGTTGAAAATAATGCTAATTTAAAACTAAGATGAAACCCTGACATATTCACTTCCATTTATCATGTAGTTAGTTTTACTCCTAGATGAAACCCTGAAAATAATGCTAATAATGCTAATTTGGTAATTTTCAACATGTTAACTATTCTTCACATATTTTGGGGTTGTTTAAAAACTTGAGATTCCTCTTCTTCCATGTAGTTTTTGGGTAACTTGAGGAATCTGAGAGACTCACATGCTGCTCTTGCTGTTGGATCGTCTGAAACGATTGCTGGCGAACCCTCTCCTGTAACAAGAATTATTTCTGAGTGCGAGTCTGCTGTGACATTCTTAAATCGTGATCTTGGAATTCTCTCGGCATCTATTGCTCGTGAGCAAGGTGAGCAGGCAAATTTATGAAGATTGTAGCTACATAGAAGGAAAAGACTGACGTCATATCTCTCCCCCTTGAAGAGTGTGTTTGTTCCATCAAAGATATATGATACTCGACTTTTATTGAAGATATGAGCTTGGTTTCGGGATTTGGGTTAAAACCTGTGTTGAGAGCTGTTGTAACGTGATGCAAGTTTTTCTGGATCTAAAACTATAATTGTGGTTGAAGGATGGAAATTGGAGTAGTAGCAAGTAGCAACTGGTGATATCCATAAGAGTTTGTTTGCTAGTGTGAATCTGCATAGACATTCTTACGTTGTGATATTGGATTCTCTTGGCTCAATCCTTTTGTAACTCAATGATCATTCATCATTTTATCTACTAGTTGATGTAACTGTAATTTTTACAGTTTGATTGCTTGAACCAATGCAAAGCTGGCTGGTTAAAATGCAATTTCTTTCTAAATATAAGAAATGCTAATGTTATTTTCTACCTTTTGAGACTATTATTTACTCCCCGCTTATTTCTATTGTTGACCTTATTGGGATAATGAAATCATGTAAAAATTGATATTCACCCAAAACTTTCAAATCAAAATGGCTTATAACTCATGAATTTTGTTACTAAAATTTTTAAGATTGATTTCTAAATTCTAACCGTTGGGATTTGGGATATAAGTTACTGATTCAAACTAAAAATTATAGAACTTAAAGATCTCATAGGTATGAAAAAAATATACTCCATAAGATTTTTGTTTTAACTTTTTCTGAGTTATACAAGAAATTTTGACTTATTGCAATTGGAGCCATTTCCTCTCTGTTAGAATCCAACAATTTCAGGATGTGCAATGGCTATGGCAATGTCGAGGTACGGAGCGTATTCGATTTTTTTTTGGCTTTTACACCTTGATAAATTAAACACAAATGTAAACAGGGCCCGTCGGCAACAAGGGGTAAGTGCTTTATGCCCAACCTGTCATACTGCAAATGAATCTTCCTTGCATCTATTTCGTTATTGTAATTTTGCGAAGGAAGTGTGGGATTGCTGGTTTGCTCTTGGCGGTCCGCCAAATGGGTTTTACGTGCAGGATCTTTTGGTGTGGCTAAAAGAAAATTGTACTTCCTGTCGTGGTTCTGCTTCTGATACTATGTGGGCAGCAAAGTTTGTACTTACGTTATGGTGTATTTGGAAAAGACGTAATGCTATGATTTTTCAAAATGTTCTTGAAGCTCCTGGGTATGTATGGCAACGTGCATGTAAATTCACCAAGGAGATTAATGAGGCTTATGCAAAGCAAAATGGTCGAGTTGAACAACGAGTCCGATGGGTGTCTTGGCTAAAACCTCTTATAGGTTGCTTTGTTCTTAATACTGATGGGGCGGTGAAACAGGATACAGGCTTTGCTTCTGCAGGTGGGCTAATTCGAGATGCAAATGGTACTTGGATTAGAGGCTTCGCTATGCGGATAGGCATCACAGATAGTGTTTCAGCGGAACTTTGGGGTATTCGTGAGGGGTTACGGTTAGCAAAATCTCTCGGGTTATCAAATGTGATTGTGCAGATGGATGCAAAGGTGGTGGTGAACTTTTTGAACCAAGGCATTATTGCGACACATCATAATTCTACATTGGTTACTGAAGCTTTGGCTTTGACTAGTGATAATTGGATTCTTGAGATTGTTCATGTTTTTAGAGAAGAGAATCGTTGTGCTGATTTCTTAGCAAATTATGGCCAGAATTGTTCTCAGAATTATGTGGAGCTGTTGGAACCGCCCCCTGACTTACTCCCTTTACTTGAGCATGACGCCAATGGTGTGGCTGTCCGAAGAAGCTAGCTGACTTTATCGGCGTCTTTTGTACCAAAAAAAATATTGTTCCCTCTGTTTGGAAATGTTAAGGTTTAAAAGCTGGATAATTAGTTATATCGAAGTCAAATCATTTTAGTTTCCAAAGCCGGCCCTGCTTGCTTTGGTAAGCGATTCTTTCTAAGGATAGTCTCTCTTGGATAAAAATTCTTGGATTGTCTCCAGGTCTTTCTAAACAAAAAGGAAACAATCAAGACAAATCATGTAGTACTATTTTAAATTAAATTCACAATAATGAATATATTTATTTTAATTTTAATCATTATTATTATTATATCCTTAAATTTGAATTTGATTGTTTGAATGTAAAAAAGGAAATATATATTCTATGTTCCCATTGCATATTATATTTTGACACATGAAAAGTCATACAGAAATCATCATGGTGTAATTAATACAAATTTTTTTTGAATAATCATCATCATAAGTTTAACTTTTGCACAATAATGCAAAGTCAAAATAATAAATTGTTCTTATTGTATTCACATGGTAAATTAACAAGATCCATTTACCTGGCTATTGTTGTATTAGCCAAATTCATGAATCAATCAAAAATTTAAACGTGAGATTGTGCAAGATATTTACAATGTTATTGTTTGGCAGAAGTCAAATGAAAATGTGCTGTATTATTATTGGCATTTAAGATGAAAAGATAATTATTACAGGAGATAAACAAAAAGATTTTTTCTCTTAGAATCTCAAAAGATTCAATCAAGAAAGGAAAATGCATCTCGAAACGTATCTGACAATAATATACATGACATACATATATATTCTTTGAACCAAAAAAGGGAAATTTCCCTGTCTTTTTATTACTCTTTTCAACATAAATTAATCCTTCCATTTTCAATCCCAATTATGTTTTTTTTCTCTCTCTATAAATATTGATAATTAGAATTCTACATTCCCATACCAAAAAATCCTTCTATCTTTCCATCTTTACTTTCCAACAACATTTTTCAGCTATGGCCAATTTTCTTTCCCTTCTCTCCATTGCTTTTGCTACCCTTTGTCTAACAAGTCATTTCCTTGTTGAAGCTCAAAATGGTGGTTTTAGTGTTGAATTAATCCACCGTGACTCCCCAAAGTCTCCCTTTTACAATCCTTCGGAATCTTCCTACGACCGTGTAGCCAAGGCCTTGCAACGTTCCTTCAATCGTGCAAATCGATTCAGTAATCCGAGTTCTGTCTCAACAAAGGCGATAAACGCTGAGATTATCGCTGATGCAGGCGAATTTATGATGAACGTATCGATTGGAACACCGCCTTTTCCAATTGTTGGCATAGCTGATACAGGCAGTGATCTAATTTGGACCCAATGCAAGCCTTGTACACAATGTTTCAAACAGGATGCTCCTCTTTTCGACCCTAGCGAGTCGTCTACTTACAAAGTCCTTTCTTGCAGCACAAGTCAATGCGAGAGTTTTCAAGGAACTTCTTGTTCTAGCGATAATTCTTGCCAGTATTCAACAAGTTATGGTGATCGATCTTTCTCAAAGGGTGATCTTGCTGCTGATACAATCACTCTCCCTTCAACAACCGGTCGCCCCGTGGCAATTCCAACAACAGTCATTGGTTGTGGACATAACAATGGTGGAACGTTCAATGATAATACCACTGGAATTATTGGCCTTGGAGGGGGTGATGTTTCACTTATTACCCAATTGGGAAATTCAATTGCTGGCAAATTTTCCTACTGTTTGTTGCCAATTTCGGATGCAGGGAATTCAAGTATTATGAATTTTGGAAGTGATGCTGTTGTGTCAGGCCCTGGAGTTGTTACAACCCCATTGATTAAAAGTTCCCCAGCAACTTTCTACTTCATTACACTGGAAGCAATCAGTGTTGGAAGCAACAGATTAGAGTTTTCAGGCTCTTCCTTCGGAAGTGATGGTAACATGATCATTGATTCAGGCACAACTTTGACTTTATTACCAGAAGATTTCTACACAGAAGTGGAATCAGCCGTTGCTAGTGAGATTAATGCTACAAGGGTTGACGGTCCACCGGGTTTGAGTTTATGTTACGATGTATCAACTGACTTTGCTGTTCCAAACATTACCGTTCATTTCACTGATGCTGATGTGAGTTTGGCTCCTTCGAACACATTCGTCTTGGTTTCTGAGACAGTGGCTTGTTTCACTTTTAATGCAAATCAGGATATTGCTATTTATGGGAACTTGGCACAGACGAATTTCTTGGTTGGTTATGATACTCAGGAGCAGACTCTGTCGTTCAAGCCAACTGATTGCAGCAACAATCAGGATTTGGGTGTTTAATCTTATGTTGATGATAATTACTAGTTGTTGTTGTTTTCTTATGTTGTCATTTAGGGCTTCGTTTATTGTCTGTTTTTAAGTAATGATATTATCTATGTTATTTAGCCTTTACAAATAATACAATGTGAATGATCTCTCTATGACTTTTTGTCCTTTCTCCGTTTACTTCTATACTTGTTTTTAACCTTTTTTTTCTTTGGCCTTCGGTCTACCATCTTTGTTCGTTATTATTTCAGTAATTAAATCCATTATGATTTGATTGATGATAATAATTGTGCGGTGCCTCTCTAATTAACTTGGTATACTTTTAATTTTATAATTTAAAAGATGATAAATATAAAATAAATAAAGGAGAAAAACCCAAATGGAAAATATTAAGATATGGTAACTAATAGACAGTATCTCTTAAAAATGGAAACTAAGATCAAATTTGGAATTAAATATGGATTCTAGATTTTATTGGTATAGGATTCTCATATATAGTCTCAAAGATAAACAAAGAAAGTGTTCTGGTGAAATGATTACTATATTTAGGAAACCAAAGATCTATGAAATGAAAGAATTTAAGGATTGTTAATTAGCCTCAATTTTAATTTAATCTTATTCATCATGGCTGATGAAAATGAATATCACTCTCTGTTTTTCATTGCAACTTTGATCTCTTTCTATTTTCTTTCTACTCTATCTTTTACAGAAGCTCAAAACAGTGGCTTTAGTGTTGAACTAATCCACCGTGATTCTCCAAAATCCCCGTTTTACAACCAATTAGAAACTACTTCACAACGAACCATCAATGCCTTGCATCGCTCTATTGCTCGTGCGAATCGTTTTAGTCGAATTCTCATCTCGAAAAATGAAGCTCAGTCCGAAATAATACCCGATGAAACCGAATACTTGCTGAGTATATCAATCGGCACACCACCATTTGAGATTTTAGCCATTGCGGACACAGGTAGTGATCTTATTTGGACGCAGTGTAAACCTTGTTTGAAATGTTACAAACAAGATGCTCCTATTTTCAACCCTAATTCGTCATCCACTTACAAAACGCTTTCTTGCTCGTCAAGGCAATGCCAAGCAATTTTAGGTACATCATGTTCCACAAAGGCAAATGATGGTTGCTTATATTCAATGTCTTATGGAGATGGATCATTATCAAAAGGAGATATTGCTGTTGACACCATAACTCTAGGCTCTACAACTGATCGTCCCATTGCCTTTCCGAACTCTATCATCGGATGTGGACATGACAACGAAGGTGCCTTTAGTAAGCGAGGATCAG
Organism: Corchorus capsularis; assembly: GCA_001974805.1. Lineage (NCBI taxonomy): Eukaryota > Viridiplantae > Streptophyta > Magnoliopsida > Malvales > Malvaceae > Corchorus > Corchorus capsularis. The sequence goes on from AWWV01016204.1 coordinate 16,122, forward strand.
GCATAATTGGCCTTGGAAATGGAAATCTGTCACTCATTTCCCAAATGGGTTCTTCAATTGCTGGTAAATTCTCCTATTGCCTAGTGCCATCTTTGGAAGCTGGAAGAAGCAAAATGAATTTTGGCACAAATGCCATTAATGTTCAAGGTCCAGGGGTTGTTTCAACTCCATTGATTACAAAAACTTCTGATGTTTTCTATCATCTAACCTTAGAAGCAATTAGTGTTGATGGCGATAAACTAGAATTCACCGGTTCTTCCCTTGGAACTACAGAGGGTAACATTATTATCGATTCGGGGACTACATTAACAATCTTGCCCCAAGATTTTTACTCAAAATTGGAGGCATTGGTGGCTAGCAAGATTGATGCAAAACGAGTTGATGCACCGGGGATAGACATCTTGAGCCTTTGCTATGAAGCTCAACCTGATTTTTTTGTTCCTAATATCACAATGCATTTCACTAATGCTGATGTGAAATTGAGTCCTTTGAACACCTTCATCTTAGCTTCAGAGGATCTTTCATGCTTTTCTTTCGGAACTTATTTGAATTTTGCAATCTATGGTAATTTGGCTCAAATGAACTTCTTGGTTGGCTATGACATTGAAAATCAGGTTGTATCTTTTAAGCCAACAGACTGTGCTAAGGAATAACATTCAAGTAATTAATTAGATCCTTACTTGCAATAACAGTTCAACATGTTCTGAATCATGTTCCATTGTAAATTAGTTTTATTATATGCATATTTTTGTTTTGATTGGATCAACAAAATAATTAAGAGAACCTATTGATAAAATCCCATATCAACAGCTTCATATTTCCTTAATATATACAAGTGGATCGGCCCGTGCTGGAGCGTGGGGCGTTCAGAAATCTATTAACATTGAGCATATGCCCTAAAGTTAGCAATAAATAGTAAATATTAGTTTGTACATGGATAGGTGCAATAACTACAATTTTTGTTTCCGGCCTCCTCTAAAGTGTGTAGCATTTAAACAAAAACTAAGTTTACTCTCTTCTTCATATGTACATATGAAAGATAAGGAGAGGTTATAATTCTAGATAATTAAGGGGATAGGATTTATTATAACATTTATGTGAAAGTAAAGGATAATTACAAAAAAGGGCTCAAGGGCAAGAACTGGCTAAAAACTAACCTAGGGTCTTCTTAGTAATTTGGCAAATGAGAAAAGACAGAAAAAAAAATTCAAATGGAGTCTCCTCATCGATTCTCAAAAGGGGCCTTTGGTAAATTATCTAAGTCTTTCAAATAACATTTAGTATATATATTGATAAATTAACACGAAAAATATAATAAATGAGCTTCATAAATTCTTAAAGGAATACACATTCCACACCCAATTCAATTCCAACACTTTCAGGTCTTTGTGCATAATTTGTTTGTTTTGTAGTGTGTGTGTTTTTTTTACTAGTACTTTGCCACGTGTTTTACACATGGGATTAAAGTTTTGAGTACATATTGTTTAATATAATGTAATTGTTAATTTTGAAAATATTAAATTTGTCTAAATTCTTAAAAATTATATTAAGAATATAAATTTATCAATTTTTCGGTATGAGTAATTTGTTTAATACCTATCAATAATATAAGTTATCAAATTTACAGTAATTTGTTACTGAAAAGTTGTATATTTTATCAAAAACACTATACTTGAACCGGAGAATTAAGTAAATTTTCAGTATTATGAATTAATTAGGTAACAATTTCATCAACAATGGAGGCTATCAAAATTTATAATACATAATTACAAAAAACTTTACATTTACCAACAAATCTAATAATTTTGGTAACGATTTAATCAATAATTTATGTTATCAAATTTACAATATTCAGTTACTGAAAAAAGTTAATATAAAGATTATGAAATAAGTTATATATGTGCTAACAAATTAAAAAAAAAACTAAATCAAAACTTTCCATTATATATTTGTCAAATCATTTTGAGATGAAAAAAATTTCAATTTATTATCGGGCCTGACACTAGTATAAGAGCTATTTTTTTTTTCAAAATTTGAGAAAGAGCTTTCTCTCACCAAATTAAGCCCCAATTGTCATATTTTTTTTGTCCGAGTATATATAAGGGTTTTAGCTGTTAATTCAATTCATTCAAGAGAAATTCATAACATTTCAAGGTTCAAGTTAATAAAGCATTTATTTCTCTTTTATTTTCAATTCTTATCATTTTTGTAAAAGAGAGATACTACATTGAGACCTTTGGGTGATCATTGTTTGCATTAAGTGAAGACCGAAGACTCACTCTTATTGAATATTTCAGTTTGGGAGAAGCTCACATTGTATGCTTGGTAGAAGTTAGTAATTTCACCGGTTTAGTGGAGTTGTGTTGAAAATTCTTGATTGGGAAGATCAAGGTAATGTATGTAGGGATCACCGAACCACTATAAATTGCTTGAGTTTTTTTACTTCTCTAAGCTTCTATATTTATGACTTATTGAAAAATAGGCCCTTGAATTATACGAAAATTGTCAAATAAGTCACTGAACTTCAATTTTGACCAATCGAGCCCCTACAAACCCAAGCCAAATAAGGTCTTTTGCAATTACAAAAAAAAAAAAAAAGTCAGCATGCCACGTGGCCTGAAGCGTGTGTTGTGCACATGTATTGCACGTAAAAACTAAGACTCTTTGATAAAAAAAAACTGAGCAACCAAAGCCCGATTTATCTGATTCATGAGTAATGACCAATTTCAACTTGGATGTGGGGAAACTTTTAGTTTTCTGATTGTACCATTAAAAAAATTGAATTGCCATTACTCAAAATTGAGCTTTATGCTTTATGTATTATATTATGGCCCAACTCATCTTTTACAAAAAGATATAATATTATTTGGAAAAATATGATATTATTGAAGTGATTTTAAAACGTTTTACCCTAAATCGACCAAATTAAAAGGTTTAGCCCCAAATTAAGCTGAAACAGAAACGTTTTGTACTTAATTGAGCAATTAGTCTATTGAAAAATCACAATTGTATTTGATTAACTGTGGACTTTTTCAGATTTTCATGGTACTTTTCATGGTATAAAGAAAGTGTATTTTAAGGGGGTTTTGAGTTCAAGTTACTAAGGTCAATCTTTTTTTTCTTTTTATTTTAGGAAAACGTTCAAGATGTTTAATCATTTAATTTGAAATGTTGTTAATATAAATCCATATGTGAAACACTTGGGAAATTATAAGAGTTTGAGGTACAAGGCCTTTATGCATTTGAGATAAGTTTAAAAATGCTTCAACATATTTACAATGCTTTGACATGACTCATGAGATATGTAGATGAACATTGTAGCCTATATGATGAAGGACAAGAGTTAGAAATTAAAAAAAAAAGTTTTCCTTGAAGATGATTTTTGATCTTCCTGCTGTATGTTTTATGATTCTTGATTTTGTCTTTGCTTTTCTTTTCTTCTGTTTTGTTAGTTCATATTTCATCATCTATATGTGATGTGTAATTAATAAAATGATGTAGTTAGGCTAAAAATATTAAGCATTGAGACGAAATGGACTTGGTCAAGGATCCTCTAGCAGAGTTTCAATAATTCATTTGATTAAGAAAGCAATTGCATGGTAGAGTTTTCATATTTGTTATTATGTATTTAACTTTGTAATTCATTTGACATTTAATCCTTTAATTAATTTTTTTTATTTATATTCATCAAACATGCTTTCGTAATTGTAATTTTTCACAATACATACAGTATATTATCAAACAACTTTTTACGTGTTAGAAAGTGTTTTTTTATAAAGTCGGTCAAATAACCTTATTTAAGTCTATATACAATGCTTTCTAGAGGAAAACTTTTCTCATGAGATACAATCGGGCAAAATAGACCCTAACTAAATTAGATAGTACACGAAAGCAACTAAAACATTAAACTACAAGACGATCATATAACTTACATAAAGGAAATGGTTGTAATTTGTAAACTTCAAATTTCCACCCTATACCCACTTCCTCACATATAAGTAAAATGATCATGTTGTCCTTTTCCATTTATTAAAAAGTACCAATACCATTACCTTGTTTTTATATATATATGGTGGATATGAAATGGGTATATTGTGGATGTACCAATACCATAACCTTGTTTTCATGATGAGATCAGATGCATGAGGAAATAGCTCCAAACAACACATTACTAGTCACTCCAAGAGCCAAACTCCCAATGATTGCATACATTTTCTTTCTAAACCGTCCACTACTAACTCCTTGAACTTGACTATTGCTATGCTGAACATTAACGTTATATTCGCCCGAGTAATTAGAGCTAGAGGGGAATACATTGCAGCCATGAGCATAAGAATTACTAGCATAATTTTGTGGTGAAATAGGGACTCCACCGTAAATATAATAACCGTGCGGTAAATTATAATTAGGAGGTGGAGGAATATTATAGGGCCAATAGGAATAGCTATGAGCATAGGGATGAAATTGTGGTGGGATATAATTGGCCCCGTAGTGATAAGGATAGTAATTAGGAGGAAAATATGGTGGTGCAAGAGGGACCCCGCCGCCGTAGTAAGGAGGTCGTGGAATGGCCCCATAGCCAGGGTAATTATAAGCATTGAAAAAAGGCGAACTCGAAGCTGCTGGTGGTGGTAATATTGGTGAATTCAAAGCTCGAGACCCCGGCGTTGACGACATGGCCTCCTCACAAGGTGCTAAAACACACTCGAGGTGAAGATCAAGGAAGCAAATCTCACATCTATAACGCCAAGGCCAGCATGCCTTTTGGCAGATGGTGCAACTATCTGCAGTCAAACATCGTTGCAGCCTCAAACGATGAGCTTTGTCCTTCACGTGGTTGACGTATTCAGGCAATTGGGTACACACAGGATGCACATTAAAGCCGCATAGCTGGTTGCACTCATAGAAAAGTCCTTCCACAGGGTCGCCACACAAGTCACACTTCTTCATCAGCTGGTCCATAATAGTTAACGCCTCTGATTTAGAAACGAGTTTGAGACGATGTTGTTCATGCATGAAACAAGAGAGCTCCAACGGGCAGGTGGCACAGCGTTCATGGAGATTGAAATTACAAGATTCACATCGATAGCTTTGGCCATCACCTAAAGTCTGGCAACCATTGCAAAGGAACTCCCTGCCGCTATAGACTTGTGTTAATGAATGGACATGGGTGGAATGTTGTATGGTTTTCAATGAATCCATCTTTCTCAGATATAGTTTGTCTTGCTAGCAATTTGTGAGTAATCATATATATATATATAGCACATATATGTTGAGGGTGATCCGACTTAAATTAAGCTTTGACTTAGCAAATGTACTCTTCGATAGTGACTTTGGAATTTGGATTAATTTTACTAATTTTGATGAGGTTGAATTGAGAACCAATTAGAATATTAATTGCCAAGTTATGATATCTTACTGTTAAATATATACATAGAAATTATCTAATTCGGTTGGCATGGTGCTGGTAATGAAGGCTTTGGATGCCTTTGCTTGCTGGCGTTTTAATTCTAATTCTGACTTTTGCTTGCATTTTATTATTAGCCTGCTTGCCTTGTGTTTCTTATTGGTTTGCTGGTCCTTGTAGCTTCGATTGGGTGATGTTTTAACGATTCCCATGGCCTAATAAAACATTTTGCTTTTCGAAATAATGAAGAAGTAAATGAGTGAATAGGTGGGCAACACAGTATTTATTTCGTGCTCTATTAATCATTTTTTTTATATCAAATAGATTTGAATTAAAGGTTTCAAATTCAAACAATACTTTCTTGTACAAGAAGGTAGTAAAAACAACAGTTCAACTTAATTTGGACCATCTACTCCCACAGATTGCACTAAAAGGTGGTATATGGAAAGGAATTATCTGTACTGTCTGAATGGCATGTAAATCTCAAAGTTGATTGAATGGCATGTAAATCTAGTGGAAAATGGCATGGGTTGTTATAGAAGCGTGGCTGTTTTTAGCTTTTGAGATCTTAAATTAGGTGTTTGTGGCAGCTCCAAGTGCAGAGCTTATTATACTATTTTTTTTGTCAGGTCCTATTCAATAATATTTCATGTTGATGGTCTTTTCGGTACTGTTGCATTTTTGTGATCCCATATTCTTTATACCCTAATTTACAATTTGGATAAATTTGTAAATGAACTTATGAAATTAAGATAAGTGGTCCAAATTTAATCTCAATTTCCTAGTTTTATTTGGATATTTACCGCCTTAATTCTACGTCATATAGGAAAAGGCTTTGTTACCCTAATTATGGGCCGATATTATTAGATAAGAATTATTTTTATAATAATTATTATTATCAAGTCAAGTAAACATGGTCAGATAAGAATTTAAGTCATGTTGCACGACCTTCAGATGCAGTAAAGATTTAATTCTTAAACGACGATCGTATCCGACTATATGAAGAAACATGAATACAGTATCTGACTTAGTAGGTGCGCGACATATAAAGCGTTATAACACTCATGGTTAAGCCGCCCATACCCCGTGTCAAACGACCTCTAGCTGGTCAGGTCAGATATCAACTTTTACATGTTGTTCAATTAAAGACAAAATGTTGAAGTTAATAAAATTGACTAAGGAAGAGTGGTGCGATTTCAACATGGAACATACCATGATGATTCTTGAACTCAACCGCCCATGCTGGTCAAATTTCACCTCTATCGCACAGTTGGAAAACTTTGTCTTTGTTTTCAATTAAGGACAATTCGGGGAGGAGAGCAAATTTCACAAACCAAAGTATGACGATTTCAACCAAGACTCTTCCTAATGTTTATTTAGGCCAATCGCACATCCCTGGTGAAATATGGGCTTAATCTGACTCAGTTTGTAACTTTTCCACGATTTTCATTTAAGGACACATGCTCGGAAAAGGGTCAAATTCAAGCACGACGTGGCATCATTGGTATGAAGACATGTTCATAATGTCAAATAATAGTTAAAGGCTAGTCATTTTCGTGCCTTATCTTATTTGACCATTTTTTGGTAACTTTTGCAAGTGTTTCAATTAAGGACAAGTGGCTTTCTGACCCGATTTAGGTCATTTTCTTAGTTGATTCTTAACATTTTCGAACCATGGGCTATATTTAGTCAAGTTATTGTTATTAGCACGGCTTAGTGGTTCAAGGGTGAAGTCAGGCATGTTTTGGCTGTTTCGTTGTCAGATCAGTTACATCGCGCAGCGTAAAGCAGCCCAGGTCACGCGTAAATGTGCCAGGCAGGTCAAATATCCGGAAGTCGTATGAAGTTCGTCATGCAACATAGTTTCTCATGGTATGTGGTGTTCGAAGGCTTGTCAAGTCATCTAAGTCAATTTCCTGGAGGTTTCCCTGATCGCGCAAGAAGGAGGTGCAACAAGATGACGCAGCAAGGTCGCCGATGTTTATGGACTTGGGGATTTCGAAATTTGAAGAAAATATGTGATAATTATCACATTTTCTTAATGTGTGGCGTTCTGGAGCTTCCTAGCACCTTTTTGGGAAATTGTCTTACCAAAATCAGCAGAATCACAATCAGAATCGAAATCTGGAGGACTTGGTGACTAAGTAATTTGCTTTGACCCGAAGTAAGAAGCCCAGTCCGCCCTCAATATAGGGAGGAAGCCCTCCCTTGCTTCAATACACTTCAACACGCTACAAACTTGCTCCGTGCAAAATATCAGGCCCTGTGTTTTTTCTCAGAAAGTTCTTCGTTGTTTATCACTTTTTCATACAAGTTCTTACTTGTTCTTCTTGTTTTCCGTATTTTAATCTTGTCTACATAAGATTTACTCTTTGTAATCCGTTTTCAATCAAATCAAATAACAATCTTTTTGTTATTATCTCTTCTGTTCATTGAAAAACCCTTAATCACTCTTGTTTGCAAGCAATCTGGGATCAATGATTTAAATGTTTCGGTGTGACTTTGATCTAGAACCCTACAAGTCGTTTGATCTTTCCAAGTTTGATCTTTTACTTTCAAGTTTCACAAAAAAGTTTTTGTTATTTTTTACAAAAATAACTTTCACGCCTCGAACCTCTCTCGTTTTTCAAAGATATCTGACGTTAAAGACCATTTTGGGTGCACAAGGAAAATTTGGCGCAACATCTCTTTTTGACACGCCCAGTGGGACAAACAAGGATTGCTTCTCACTCCGGTGATTCCCGGTTTTTCAATTTTACAAGTCGGCGATCCCCGACTTTACTTTTAATGTCAGGTCAACTTTTAACTTTACTTCATGCTTTTCTTTTACTATTTTACTTTATTTTCAATTTTCTTATTACTGTTGTAACATCGATATCCCAAACTATAATCTACCAAATTAATCATGCAAGCGGAAGCAACCAAAATAATAAATCATCCACACAAGACAAAGAAATTTACGTGGTTCGGCACTGAACTTGCCTACGTCCACGGAGGAGAAGAGAAATCCACTAGTTATAGAAAATTACATCACACATAATTATCAATAACTCTCACTCAATCTCTCAACCCAATCTAACAATCAATCCTAAACCAAACCCAAACAATCTTGAGCACTCTCGCTCGGTCTCTACAAACCAATCATCACATCTATCAAACCAAACAATCACGCACACACCCATAAGGACTATCCTTTTGTTCTATGGGGTGTCACCACCCAAATCTAACCCTTAGACTACATCTTTTCTCCAAGCATACCAAACCCTATAGAGAAACTCTCTATTTATACTAGCATAAACTTAGCCTCCAAGTAATCCTTTTCCTACTAGGATTCTTGATTACCAAGTCTCCTTGTCCACCAAGGAATAGGCCTAAAAAATCTCAATCCAAATCAAATTAGGATTTGAGTCAAAATCCTAACAATCTACACCTTGACTCAAATTCCATCAAATCTTCAATCTTATATCAATCTTCAAGGACATGCATGGCTCCACCTACGATGAAAGTCTCTCAATCTTCAAGCAATCTTCTCTTGTGTGTCTTCATCTTCACTGCATCATCTTCAACTTTGATTCTGAATCCAATCGTGCTTTTCATCTAAATCTGATTTGGAAAGCCAACTTGCAAATCTCAAAACAATCATCAAGCAAAGAAATTTGCTAATCTCAACAGCAACGAAACATATCTCAAGTTTGGGGTACAGGGCAGCCTCCAATCCAATCAACCTGAGCTCTGATACCAATTGTTGTAACATCGATATCCCAAACTATAATCTACCAAATTAATCATGCAAGCGGAAGCAACCAAAATAATAAATCATCCACACAAGGCAAAGAAATTTACGTGGTTCGGCACTGAACTTGCCTACGTCCACGGAGGAGAAGAGAAACCCACTAATTATAGAAAATTACATCACACATAATTATCAATAACTCTCACTCAATCTCTCAACCCGATCTAACAATCAATCCTAAACCAAACCCAAACAATCTTGAGCACTCTCGCTCGGTCTCTACAAACCAATCATCACATCTATCAAACCAAACAATCACGCACACACCCATAAGGACCATCCTTTTGTCCTATGGGGTGTCTCCACCCAAATCTAACCCTTAGACTACATCTTTTCTCCAAGCATACAAAACCCTATAGAGAAACTCTTTATTTATACTAGCATAAACTTAGCCTCCAAGTAATCCTTTTCCTACTAGGATTCTTGATTACCAAGTCTCCTTGTCCACCAAGGAATAGGCCTAAAAAATCTCAATCCAAATCAAATTAGGATTTGAGTCAAAATCCTAACAATTACTACTGTTACTACTTTTCTTATGGATGCCAACAAAAAGCAGGTTTCATTGCACCACTTGTTCTTGCACGAACATGACTGGGGTGTAGAAAACAAATAGTTATGTATTAATAGGCTCAGGACTCAAAGGTGTTCCATTATCAACTTCTTCTTCTTTGTATTTTGGCAAGGGACCTTGAGCTTTAATCCTTCTATGTTTGTTCTTCAATTGCTTACTTGGTTTGTCCAAATACAATCCCAGGTCGGTTAAGCATCTCACTCCAAAAGAACAATTCTCCATCGAAATAGTGTCCTTAGTAGGTACTCTTACTTCCAAAAACTTCAATAGTCTCATGATCAACATGGAGTGAGCAACTTTATGTGAAAGATTGCAATCCTATAGTGAAGATAGAATCACCTTAGCCATGTGAATCTTCACATCATTTTTCTTGCCATAACGAATCTTATGCAACCAAATAGAGATCTTGTTTTCTTGCCTTGTAAGTATTCTTAGTCCTTGGCAATACATTAGTTTGGACGAAATACAAGATGAGCCTATCCAATGGCTTCATGTATTTAGCTTTAATTTCAGGTCCTTGTGTTCTCTATCCATAGGTATATCAAGTCTCTCAAGCATCACTTCTTTTCCAAATAGGATCACTCTCAGTTGTGTGCGATTTTCCTCTTCCAAATTGAAATAGTTCTCCATCCTTTTTCAAAGTGAAAGCTTGAGCTATAGTATCCTCATTCACATGTAAGAGTCGACCTCAAACCATAGTGGTGATAGACATATCATTCGGCATATTCTCATCCATATTAGCGTAGAAGTGACATACCATATATGGATTGATATCTTCACTAATTTGTAACAAGCTTGAACAACCAAATTTGTCCAACAAAAGGGTTAATCCAAACAATGCAGTAACTTTATCATCAAAAGGCTTCTCGTTTTTCCATTCAACTTGCCTCAAAGATTCAAACTTGTCAACATGAAATTTCCCTCGAAAAATCATCCCTTTGTGTCTAATAAATCGATTGTAACCATCTTCTTGACTTGAATCTGAGGTGTAGTTAAAAGTTTCTTGTGAATTACTTGGTATCTCCTTCCTTTTTAAAGATGACAGGGCTATTCAAAACAATAAACAAATCGGTTTAGGACAAGGTAGGGTTAATCGGCCAAAGCTTGAAGAATTAGCCTTGTCGATTAGGGTGGACTTTGGGGTTTTCGAATGAGATTTGAAAAGAAGGGTTATGAGAGGGTAAAGGAGTAGTTTATATAAGGTAGAAAAAGGCTGGAAAAATTCACAAAAAGATCACATGTGGTTCACCATGTAAGGCATGTGGTGAACCATGTAAAATTTAGGTGAAGAAAGTGAAGAAATAGGGTGAGTCACGCTTAAATAGGGTTGGAGTTTGGGTGGTGTTTAAGGCTATGATGGGTGGCTTTGATGGTTGCAGCTGGTCGTGGTGATGAAAAGTTGGGTGAAAGGTGGTGTCGATGAAGAGTTGCGATAAGGGTGGTTTTGGAGAGTGTTTTGAGAGTTTCGGTTTTGGATCTTTCTTGGAGGCTTATGATTCTCAAAGTCAGTTCCAAGGGCTGTTTATATAGTGCTCAAAACTCACTTGAAAGTCCCAAATCAGATTGGAGTTGGAGTCCCAATTTGATTAGGTTCAATCAAAGCCTTCTCCTAGTTTGGCTAGGATTTGGTTTCTCTCCTTCCTTGCACTTTCCATTCAAAATTCTAGCAACTATTTATCATCATTTTGTACTCAAATACCATATAATCTCTTGTCTCAATCATGTTTTATCCCTTAATCACTTCATATGCATGCTTCTTGCACTCATTTAGCAAAAATCATACACTTTGCAATGTACTAATCGACATAGATAACCCTTATTAGCTCTTTACACTATGAAAACTTATGAACATAATATGCAAATGATGCATGTACTAATCAGTCAAAACAAGTAATAAACATATTCAGTTCACTCAATCAAAGATCAATCAAATTAAGTGAAAAATAAAAGAGATTAGAGTTAGAAAAACCTTATTCATGTGTCGGCTTTCTTGTGCATGCTTTCTCCATTTGATTGTTGAGTTGTATTTCAACTTTCATTCATCAATTAGCTTCTCCTTGCTATTCTCCCTTGTGAATTCAATCATGTTGAACTTGATTTAAATGAATCCTAATAAAGAAAAATCATTAGACTCGATCTTAATTGCAATAAAGTAAATAGTAATAAAATGAAATAGAAGTAAAGTAAATTTGTCTTGAGGTGCCACCCAAGCGCGCCTGTGTTTAGAGTCTTTGGCTCGACTCTTCCATTGGTTGATTAGGTTTCGGTGGATGGAGAAGGAGTTTCGGGTTTCTCCTCCATAAGGTGCAACAACTTCTCTCGTTTGTCATAGACTCCATGGAGCAGTGAACAAATGCCATTGTCCATGCCAATTAACTTCTGATGGCATCCTTCTATGTCCTTGCTCATGTTCTCAAGGAGTTTAAAAATCTCCTTTTGAAACTTAATTAAAGATATTAAAGTTTCTCTAATTACTTTAGCCTAATAAGGTTGGAATTCATTTCTATCTTGGGAAAAGCCTTATTGAATTTAGGAGGTGGGCTTGATATCTCAAATGAGTTTGAATCTTCTCGATAGTTAAGCTTTCAAATGACCTCTTCCATTTGGTATTGATGGAAGTCAATTCCTTGAGTCTTCCACTCTTCTCTTTCTATATTTTCTCTAATATTTGGTAGGCTATTGCTACTGGATGATATAGCAACTATCCTGCACTTGCAAGTACTTTTCCAGAGGGTCGCAATCCCATGTAAAAATACTCTACAAATGCTATCTCAGAGGGTTCAGGAATAGCATCATACATGGACTTGAATATTGCCCAATATTGAGCAAAAGTTTCCTCAGTTCCTTGCTCAATGTAAGAGAGAACCTGTCGTGCATTCTTTCTTTTGTTAGGCATTGCATTAGGGTGGACATGTTTCCCTTCAATTGTTTTCATCTTGTATTGAGGATTAGGTCTCAAATTAGAACCCATTGTACCTTCATAGCAATATAAATGACAAGGATTAGTAAACTAGTAAACAAAACAATGGAGAAAATTAAACAAGAGTGTGAAAAAGTGTTTGGTCTAGGAGGTTGATTGATTGCAGCTTGTGCTCCTCTTTTCCTTTCTCTTCTTAATCTTCTTTGTGTGTTATTAATGATGTTGTCAAGTTCTAGCTTTCTTCGAACCATGCAGCAACTTTTCTTTGCTTTTTTCTATCTAATTCAATCACGCAATTAACCCCTTTGAATCTAAATAAATCTTTACCATTTTGGCTTAAGATCTATATGAATAAAGCATTAAGATCAATTCTCAATTTCAGCAAAGTACAAAGACAAATAAAACGACTAAGCAAACTTGCCTTTGTCACCAAACAATCTTCTCCAAGAACATAGTTTTT
>AWWV01016205.1:0-39162 GCA_001974805.1 Corchorus capsularis
ATTTCGCATCTTATTCTTGACTGACAACTGATATAGGTTTCCCAACATGTATTATAGATAAGAGGCCGATTAGAGCTGCAGTTATCCCTATTATTCCTTCAATGATCAATTACTTTCTTAGGGCTTAAAGATCACTTGAGAACAAAGCATTAAGAACAGTTAATTTACACACATGCCTACGAATAGAACCATACGAAGAGAAATTTCTCGCCCTCCGGTAGACAAATACCCATTAAGCAGCGATTAAACAAACCTAATTTGCTACATACAATCAAACTTGAGTGATTAATTCTAAGTATGATCTAGCCATAGATCTTCCTCTTACATCCTTAGTGGCCACATAATTCAGATAAGATTCAGAATCATAAAAATTATTCTAGGGTTTTGACTACTATCATCAAGAACTTAACACAAAATTATAAGTATAGAAATCTCACCATAATCAATTGATTGAATTCACCAAAGGATCAGAAGTATTAAGGATTTAGCTACTCATGGATTTAGGAAATCCATGAGAGGCATAAGAATACTTACAGGACTGGGAGAGGCGGAATCTCCCCTTGAAAAACCCTAGGGACGTCGCACCCCTCTATGGCTAGAGAGGGTGTCGACTTCTCCCCTTCTAAAACTAGAGAAAAAACCTAAAAACTAAAGAAAGGTAGAAAAAGAGAATAAACTAAATCTTTGATGTGTAAAAGTATGTGATTTGTGATACAGGAGATGGCTATTTATAGTGGAGGAATAGGGTAGGACGGTTTAGGCTCTTCTTGGTCTCCAAGTAGGATTAGGTGTCATCCTAGAGTAGTCTCCAAGTCAAAAGAGGACTTCTAGAATTTCCTGGAAATTTCCTGGAATTGGGCAGGAACTTCTACTTCAGTTTCGGGCTTTAAGATGGCAGATTTGGGCTTTGCACTTCAAAAGAAACTTGTAGAGCTCGGAGTTAGCTTTCCAACGGCTACTCATGAGCTTAAAACGGACATCTGAGCAGAAAGTTATGGCCTTTCTACGAAGACTGCGCTGAAACCGGGCTAATATCGCAAATCTACGGGATTAATACGGGATTTGGATATTCTTTTGGATATGGGGCCTACAAATTGGGATTTTAACTCCAATTATAGGTTTATATGGGCTGAGTATATTCCCATATAAATAATCCAAAAATCCTCAACTTCAGGGCTTCATCTGGGCTTGTCTTCAATCCTTAATAAATTAAGCTCCAAATCTTCAATTTTTACTTCTTGAATAAATTCTTCAAATCTTCAAAATATCTTCAATCACGAACTTCGAATCTTCAAATCTTCATTCCAAGTGGCTAAATCCATAGTTGAGTAAAAAGTCTCCAAAATAGCTCCAAAAAGAGTGAAAAACAATAAGTTTTCACTTTTCTTGTCTTCAGGACCTAAAAACACAAATACTTACAAAACAGGGTAAAAACACATATAAAAATAGCAAAAAGTATATAAAAATAGCTATAAAAACATGCATAATTTGAGCTCGATCAGTTTCTCATCATATCTTGCATTGTTCTGTTAACTGATTCTACTGCAAAGTTTTTTGCCATTGGTGCTTTATCCATATGATTAGTCTTGCTCTTCTTAACAGTTCGGCCATTGCACTCTGTTTGGAAGTTCCACAAATACTTGTTTCCGTCGGTTGTAGTAGTATGTCAAATCTCGAGTGCGTTGTTCTTCCTCTTGGCATAATTGCTGCCGCTACCCCCGGAAGTTGTTGTAGTTAAGGCAATAAGACCTCTTGAGCTGCAATTATATTAGTAAGAATATTAGTCTGATAAACATATTGTATAATGAATAATATGATTTTGTTTTTACTGTTTGGGGGCTTTGATGATATGCTATTATTACCTTAAATTGGCAGTATTGCACGATATAGAAATGTTGTGCGCGTTCCTCCTGATCTGTCCACAAAAAAGAATTCCACACTTTCTTGATTGGACTCGATCTAAGATAGCTTTGTATTCAATTTTTTTTTCTTCATTTAGATTTTCTGATGCATCTAAATCTTCCTGTGGAGTTTCAATGCTCAATTCATTTGCAATTTTCTTATTTGCGGAATTTTTTATATGCAAATTTTAATGATCAATTTCTGGCAAATCATATTTTTTGATGCTCTTTCCCATGCTTTCAAGGTAGTACACAATGATTTGTAATATGTATGCAATTTGTTTCTCGACTGAGTTTGCATGCATTCTCTTATAATCTTCAAACATTGCCTCAAAATAATCTTCCTACGGTTTCCTCACATCTGCTGGTTCACAATGCACTAATAAAGTTGCAAAAAGCCTTATCAGTTCATTAGGCATCTGAAATGCAATGGTTTCCGATTAGATTCTAGCAATCCCCTGAGTCTCTGATTAGATTCTAGCAATCCCCTATTCATTGCAGTTTCCTTGAATGTTGAACACGAGATTCCGTCAACAATCAATAGATCGTTAAAAGATTTCGGCCTTTTAACAGAATTAAGCAGTATGTTATAAAAAAAAATAGTAGATAAAGAAATAGATAATTTATTTTTGTAATTAAACAACTATTTTGACCTTTCTCCTTCCCTTGGATTTGCTGCATTCACACGACCTATCACTTCTTTCTGTTTTCTTGTCTTCTAGCTTTCGTTCTTTCAATCCCAAACATAATGTACATGGAATTCCCTATATAAAAATATTTTAGCATTTTCATTATTTGAGCAAGTTTTGAAGAATTCCGTAAACATTGTTTGGCTTAAATTATTGCTTTCGATTACTTTGCCCAAATTCTGATTTTCCCAGTATGTCACAATGTGCTACTGCTGGATATATTTCATTCAAGCTAAATTCGTAGTCTCCAAACTTTTGAAAATTAAAAATGGTAAAAATAAAATATTTATAAAAATTAAATTAATTAAAATAAAAATAGAATCTTTAGTAAAATAAAACTGTAAAATTTAAGAAATATATTTAAAATTTTTAATATATCTAAAATTTTTAATTAAAATAGTAAAATGGTAAAAATAAAATAGTTATTTAATCAAATCCAAAGTCTAGTA
Source organism: Corchorus capsularis (assembly GCA_001974805.1). Lineage (NCBI taxonomy): Eukaryota > Viridiplantae > Streptophyta > Magnoliopsida > Malvales > Malvaceae > Corchorus > Corchorus capsularis. Next base: position 3,040 of record AWWV01016205.1, read on the forward strand.
AATTTAATCAAGTCTTAATTAAGAAAATATGTTTTATAATATTAAAAATATTAAATTTAATCAAATCCTACGTTTAATATAGAATTCTAGTAAATTTAATTAAATCCAAAGTATAGTAAATTTAATTAAGTCATAATTTAGAAAATATGTTTTATAATATTAAAATATTAAAAATTGTATAATGGCAGTTTAGGAATATGTTTGACAATTAAGGGTATAATGGGTGATTCAAAAGTTTTACAAGAAGTCATACTTTTTAATATAGTATAGATATAGATAGATAGATAAATAGATATAAATAGATAGATAGATAGAAAAAAAGAAAAAAGAAAAAAATGAATTAATAAGAGTAAAACTTTGGATACCAAATGAGAAAAAAGAAAAAAAAAACTATGAAAAATAATGGCCAAAGGACAACAAGAAAGACAAAATTAATGTTTGGCCTACAATTAAGAGAAAGTAGGTGTTTGCTGACTTTTAGAATGACTTTTCTGCTATTGTTTTTTTTTTTTTTTTTTTTTGCCTAAAAGGAGGAAAACTCTTGTTTTTTTTTTCATCCCATTCGGTATCTAAGGTAAAGCCCTGACTATTCCGGATCCGACCCGCATAACGCACCTGGTTATGGTGGGTGAGTCTTCCAACAGGGGCAGCTGCGTACGCAAGGTATCGAACCTGAGACCTACTTAAGCTGGAACAAACCAGCTTGTATGCACTTGATTCAACCCCTTTTTGGGGTGAGGAAAACTCTTGTTACTTGTATGCATTTTTTTTTTCTTTTATATAAATTTTCAATTTACAATAAGCAGTTGCATGTCACCTAACTTGAAAAGTTTGACATGTATTAGTTGCATTAGCAAATATATATTATATACTACATATTATTTGAATAAATATATGAAAATTACTAAAAGATCCCTACCCCGGATAAATGAGGAACGAGATAACTAATTTTTTTCGTCTTTTGCCACTTGGCCGATTACTTAAATGCCCTAACTTTTGATTCTTGAGGTGATTAAATAACTAGACTTTTTTGGTCATTTCTTAATTGACTTTAAAAAAGTAGTGGAATTACTAAAAGATCCCTACTCCGAATTAATGATAATGTAATACCATCCAAATAATTGTGGCGAGAAAAATTCAAAAGTTTAAGTTAAATGAGTGAAAGAAGGATTAAATTGAAAGGAAGTAAACTAAAAAGGATTTACCTGAGAAAGTTGGGACAAGTATGAGGCCTAACGTGATATTTTACCTAGTTATAATTTTTAAAGGGATCATCTTCTTCTCCATTTTATTTCATACGGCACTCTCAAGTTTTCTCTCTCTTAGTTCTCTCTCTCTACAAGAAACACCCCAAATTTGACCATGTGATTAACATGCAATTGAAGATTTAGAGAGCCCATGAAAATATAAATCTATTGGTACTTTTAGAATGGAAATCCATAGGGAAAAGTTTGAGTTATGGGGGTTCAAAGTAATTTGAGGTAAGCTCTCATAATTTGGAGAAGTTGAATATGTTTAATTATAGTGAGTTTAATTTCTTACTTGGGTCTTCATTTTGATGGTATGGGAGGCTTTGGAAAACAAGAGAATTGATGGTTGGAGCTATGGAGGACCTTAGAATTTAAGGAGGAATGAAATAGATATTTGGGTAAGTTGTTTTAAATTATTTTTGTTGGAGTTTTGTTGATTGGTTACTATTTTAATGTTTAGAATCCTACAAATAGTTTGAAATGGTGTTTGGAGGGTAATATTGATGAATGGTTAGGATTTGAAGTTGTTCTTGTGGCATTCTAATGATTTGAAGTTGATTATATGTTTATGTTGTTTTGGGTAGTTGACAACTTTGTTTATAAATGAGAAATAGCAAGGAATGGAGCTGGAAAGGTTGAAAAACAATTGGAAAGCATTTAAATGGCAAGAAATTGGGTTGCCGGAATCTGGAAATTCCAGATTCTGGTGACCGGCAGGCATATAGGCTGCTGGCCTTGTCCAGGCCAGCTGGGCATGGCCCAAGCGGCCTGCTGGCCAGCCATGGGCATGGCCTGTGCTGCCTGCAAAGCAGGCCAGCGGTTGGGCCAGCCTGCAAGGCCCAAAGAAAAAAAAATATAGTAAAGGAGAAAGGAAAAAAAAAAAGGAGGGACTTGGGCCCAAATGGGAATAACCCCAATTTGAAAAGGAAAAGAAAAGAAAAGGAAAAAAAAGAAGTAATAACAGAAAATGGATGAATTATTATGTTAAGGAGTAATAGACAATTTTACCCTTAGGTACATTAAATTACCAATTTACCCCTCAATTAGTTAATCGGTAAACACAGCCATATTTGTGATGAGAAATCATTCTAATTAAGTACTGAAGTTATGGTAAGTGGTGAAAAGGACTATCTTACCCCTGTGAGAGTAAAATGACCATATTGCCCTTAAGTAGCAAAAGGACACTAATCTCACCGGTTAAGCATCGATTTCGAATCTGATTGACTAGGGTCAACAAATATGACACGTAAGGATAGTCATCGTATTCTAAGTGGATAAAATTACCAAAATACCCTTGATATGTAAATTTACGATTTTGCCCTTGTTAGGGTAATACAAGTAATTAGAATTCAAGATCACACTTCCGGAATTGGACAACTACTGTAGTGATCCTTTTGGGTAAAATTCCCATGTTACCCTTGCTTAAGGAAAATTACGATTATAACCCTTGGTCACCAAGTTACGAAATTACCCTAAAAGATGGAAATGAGAGAAATCGAACATGTCGCTTACATTATTGAATTCGTATATACGTTGTGGAACCTATAATAAGTGCAAATGACCATTTTACCCTCAAATGAGTAAAATTACAGTTTTGCCCCTAACGGCTAGAAATGGTTAAATGAATTCTAGAAAGTGTATTCGGACTCTGAAACTCGTTTTAAACCCTATAACACATAATTAGACGTGTTAAACTTCTCGATATTAGACCGTGGTCTGGGTTATGTGTTTCTTCTAATTTTATTTCATCTTACTTGACTGATTTGGTTTATTATCCTAGTTTTGATTGATTGTGTTGGTTTTGCTCTGCTTTATGACTTTGATTTATGATTTTGATATTAATGGTTTTCTTGTGTTTGGTGCACTTCTCAATCAGACGGCCGAGGCGCTGATCGAGACACCAATTAGGCTCACCGTGGATTCACTTTGGGGGTATACGAGTCCCCTGAACTGTGAGTGGGCTGTCCTCAACAGAGAACCCATTGAGGAACTGTTTTATTACTGTTTTGTAATATGTTTTATAAATGGTTTTGATAAATGTTTTGGGTGCATAAATAACCCGGTTTTGATTTAAAGAACTTGTTCAAGCATACGGGGACTTATGGACGTAGCTCCAGGAGTACGTATGGCTTGTTGGTGGAGCGTCTCGGACGCGACCCAGCGCCGGTGTATTTGTTTTAACGAACCATGACTTTCATTTCGGATCTACATGGTTCGTATCTCCAGGCCCGACACATTATATTTATTCATTTACCGGTTCGGCATGTGCATGGGAGAGCTAAATTGGGTGTGCTACGACCACCACGCAGTACCGGACCCAAGCTAAAGTCAGGGGAACGGGCTTGTTTGGAAAAATAAGAAAAATGATGTTTTTACTAATTAATTGATGTTGACGGAAATGACCCTGACGGTTCCGGAGGTTGACTCGGGCCAAGGTCACTCTAAATAGGTTTTATTGGCAGCCTATTTGTTTTATGAAACAAGAAATGATTTTATGTACTCGTTTTAATCGATGACTTTGTTTTTGTAACTAATGGTTTTTCCTAACTGTTTTGGTTGTGAGTTCACCCCATCCTCTTCTAATCCTCTTTTGAGGGTGGCTCATTCACTGGGTACATTCGTGTACTTACCCCTTCAAATTCTTGTTGTGTTTTCAGGATAGTTAGGGCTCAGCGCATTCGTGGACGGTCGAGTCGGTGGCGTAGGCTGTTATCACTGCTCTTAGAGGTACTTCTCTCTACAAGATGGGTCCCACTGGCATTGTCTCTGTTAATTGTTATTCCTCGTGCCTCGTTTCTTATTTACTAATTCACTATTTGGATTTGAATTGGTTTTCAATTTAAAATACTTTTGTTATTTGGTTTTTGACGAGTCCGCTTTTACTCTGAGTTTTTAAACTAACGTATTTAAAATTTGTACTATGTTCCTGTGTTTATTGTTTTTGATCTGGTATCGACGCTTCGCTATACCTTGGATACGTGTGACGCGCGGCACGTAGTTCAAGGAGACGGGGCGGTTGTTCATGCTTGAGTTCCGGGTCGGTGCGTGACAGATAAGCTGGGTGGAATTACTAAAAGATCACTACCCCGGATTAATGATGAGCTGGAGAATTAATCTTTTTCCTCTTTACCTAACTGATAGATTACTTAAATGTTCTAAACTTTAATAGAGTAGTGGAATTACTAATGCGCCCAAGGCTTATCATGGAAGGAATTATGCGCCAAGGACTTATTATGGACTTGAAGACAAGCAAGGAGAGCATGGAAAGGACGTGCAAGGGCTGCAAGGAAGCATCATAGAGATATCGTTGAGCATGTTCCAAGCACCAAAAAGATGCTATTCGATCCATTGAAGATGCCTAATAGTCCGATGACAAGAGCAAGAACTAAGAGATTCAAGGATGCAGTCATGGGCCTTGTTCGAATTCATCTTGAAGACTTGAAGACCATTGAAGTTCAATTGAAGAGCTTTGGTGATGATTTGGGCAAGAAATTACAAGTTCATCACATTGTTGCTATTGATTCTAGATGGCCGGATTGACATCATGGCATGAGCCCATTATCATTAGTTATCTTTGTTTCGGCTTAATTCTATCTTAGATTAGCTTATTTTTAAGTTTGGATCTTATTTGGATTGGGCCTTGGTTGACTAAGTTCAATTCTTGTTTAATTATGTCTTTATTTCCTTTTCCTAGTTGGGCAAGGACTAGTTTTTCCCTAACCCTTATATTTGGACGAAAATTAGGATTTATTTTAGGATTTTGGTTGACTCTATAACTATATAAGGCTACCAATATCTCTTGTAAACATAAGTTGAGTTGATTAATAAAGTTGAGGATTATTTTCCCAAATTGATTATCTTAGCTTCATTGTTCTAGTTTGAGCAAACTTAGGGTTCTTCAATCTTGTAGAGTCCTAGCAAACAATTAGGTTGGGCTTAATGGGCAAAAAGGCCCCTGAACTTACACCGAACCGTCAAATAAGCCCCTGAACTATTATTTCAGCCAAATAAGCCCCTGAACTCTTAAAAAAAGTCAAATAAGCCCTGTTGCCAAGGTTAAATGCTCAAATAAGGACTAAACGTTTTAAGATTTTCTCAAATAGGGATCAAAATACACAATTTCAACAAATTAGAAAACATACTTAATATTTTTTTACAAATTGGATACAATATAAGTTAATACTAATGTGTGAGGGATATATAAATTGAAAATCACACGATAATTTTATATTATATTACGTTTAATGAATTTATTTTGATTAATATGGTTTGATTTTTAATTAACATGATAATATCATTTTTTTTATCAAATTTAACGTATATGTATGAGAAGCATTGGTTTTCATTTAAGGATTCCCTAATTTGTAAAAATTTGCTAAGTATGTATTCTAATTTGTTGGAATTGTGTATTTTGATCCTTATTTGAGAAAATCTTAAAACGTTTAGTCCTTATTTGAGCATTTAGCCTTGGCAACAGGGCTTATTTGGCATTTTTTAAGAGTTCAGGGGCTTATTTGGCCGAAATAATAGTTCAGGGGCTTATTTGACGGTTCGGTGTAAGTTCAGGGGCCTTTTTGCCCATTAAGTCAATTAGGTTGTGATTGCTTAATTGTTTGTGAATCTTGTGATCTTAGGTGTTCAAGTGCAGGTCGACTTGGGGGTCTAAGGCCGACGAACGAAGGAAGATTTATCAAGTGAAGATTGTCGACATACTCATCTAGAAGTTAGGTGATTCAAGTTGATCTTAGGCGGGTCTCTAAGGTGGATTTGGACCGATATACAACTAGATACGTATCAATTGGTAATCAGAGCTTAGGTTTATCATCTTCAATCGGTAAATCTATCTTTTTACTCATCATTCATCACATCGATTTCACCCACACACTCATCGCACCACCCTTCTTGAAAATTAAAAAAAAATCAGCAACTTTGAAAATTCATAACCGATTCATCTTAAATGTTTTTGCTTTGAAATTTCAGATTTGAGTCCCTTATAACTAGTAGTTATATCGAAAAATAAAAAAATTTTCGACCAGAAACTTGTGATTTTTGTTCTGGATTCGTTTGAACTCGGAAAGCTGTGAAATTTGAGTTTTAGACTTCTTTTGGTGTGATCTTTCTGGGAAAAATATTGAAAAATATCAAAAAAATCTGTGCTGTTATCGATTTTTTCCAGAAACTAGGGTTCTTAGTTTGGGAAATTTGGGGATTAGGGTTTTCTTGTGCAATTGATCTAATTGGTTGCAATAACTCTAATTGATTGTGTAAATGAGATTCTTTGGTTGCTTTTGCTGTGAATTGTGATTTGATTTGAAGAATTTCAGGTCATAAACCCTATTGGAGACAAGTGGTACAAAATTGGAATTAAGTGGTACTAGGGTTTTTCTAATCGACTTGATTGTTTGAATTGTGTTTGAATTGAGTTTTGTGCAGCAACTTTGGAGAAGAAATTCGACACAAGGAGCCTGCATAAGTGGTTTGGTTTGGTTTAAGATCACTTTCCTTTGATTCACAACAATTTTTGCTACTAATTGTTTGTTCCTCAAGTAGGTCACGAGAAGAAAGGAGTGCTCTAGGAGTTGCTCTTATTAGGCCTATTAAAAGCTAGTAAAAGGCATAATCTTGTGAGATCATCAAGAGAGTAGTGGACCGCCAATCTATAGGAATTGAGTGAAAATACGAGAGCACAAGTCAAAGGTATAAACACACACACACTTGTGAGGATTTTTACTACTAATCTTTGTTCTTTTTGTAGGTACAATGGGAGATAGGAAAGAAGAGCAAAATCAAGAAGTAAATACGGCTGCCTTGTTAAAACAAATACTTAAACAACTTCGCACCATGTGTATTAGTTTGGGTGATAGGAGAACTTTGAGAGCCTATGTGAAAGGGGAAGTTCATAGGGAGAACTTGTTTCATACTAGGATGTATGCGAATGGGAAGCCTAGTAGTGTGATTATAGATGAGAAGAGTTGTAAAAACATAGTTAGTGATTATTTAGTGAAGGAGTTAGCACTGCCTACCACTAAACACCCTAAACCCTATAGTTTAGGTTGTTTCAATGATAGAGAAGACATTAGTGTTAACAAACAAGTTTTAGTTTCTCTTTCTTTGGGCAGGTACAAAGGAGATGTTTTGTGTGATGTCTTACCCATGCAAGCATGCCATGTACTACTTGGTCGACCATGGCAATTTGACAACAAAGTTCATCATGATGGAGAGACCAATAAGTATTCTTTCATGTGTGGTAAGAAGCCTCTTACTTTAATTCCTTTATCACTTCAAGAAGCTTTAAAAGATCAAATTAAAGTGAGAGATGATTTTGCTAAATTGGATGCTGAATTTAGGGCTAAAGAAAAGAGTAAATCTGAACCTAAAATTGATGATTGTTTTGATGATAAAACAACCTTAGTTGCAAAGAGTGTTTTAGATGTTGTTTGCAATGATACTAAACCTAATTTAAGTGTTGTTTGCAATGATACTAAATCTGTTTTAGGTGTTATTGGTGATGACACTAAATCTGTTTTGGATGCTAATTGTGATGAAAACAAATCTGTTTTAGTTTATCATAGCATTGCAAATAATTCTGTTTTAGTTGATCATAGCATTGCAAATAATTCTATTTTGGGTGAAAAGAAAGAGATTTCTAAGGAAGTTGTTAAAGAGTGTATGTTAGCTACTAAAAGTGAGATTAAGAGTGCTTTGTATGATAATTCTGATTTGATCTTACCTTTGTTTCGAAATACACTAATGGGTACTAACAACTTGGCTGGAGATATTCCAAGCAATATTATGTCTCTTTTGAGTAATTTTGTAGGAATTGGAGTTGTTTTGATGCAAGGAGAGAAGCCCGTAGCTTACTTTTGTGGGAAAATTCCTAGTGGATTTCCACCCATTAAAGAGATTGAATTCCATCCATATGTGGTGCAATACAATCAAGATTTGAGGACAAATCTTCTTCAAGGGGGAGGGAATGATGCGCCCAAGGCTTATCATGGAAGGAATTATGCGCCAAGGACTTATTATTGACTTGAAGACAAGCATGGAGAGCATGGAAAGGACGTGCAAGGGCTGCAAGGAAGCATGGAGATATATGAAGATCATAGAGATATCGTTGAGCATGTTCCAAGCACCAAAAAGATGCTATTCAATCCATTGAAGATGCCTAATAGTCCGATGACAAGAGCAAGAGCTAAGAGATTCAAGGATGCACTCATGGGCCTTGTTCAAACTCATCTTGAAGACTTGAAGACCATTGAAGTTCAATTGAAGAGCTTTGGTGATGATTTGGGCAAGAAATTACAAGTTCATCACATTGCTTGCTATTGATTCTAGATGGCCGGATTGACATCATGGCATGAGCCCATTATCATTAGTTATCTTTGTTTCGGCTTAATTCTATCTTAGATTAGCTTATTTTTAAGTTTGAACCTTATTTGGATTGGGCCTTGGTTGACTAAGTCCAATCCTTGTTTAATTATGTCTTTATTTTCTTTTCCTAGTTGGGCAAGGACTAGTTTTTCCCTAACCCTTATATTTGGACGAAAATTAGGATTTATTTTAGGATTTTGGTTGACCCTATCACTATATCCAATATCTCTTGTAAACATAAGTTAAGTTGATTAATAAAGTTGAGGATTATTTTCCCCAATTGATTATCTTAGCTTCATTGTTCTAGTTTGAGCAAACTTAGGGTTCTTCAATCTTGTAGAGTCCTAGCAAACAATTAGGTTGTGATTGCTTAATTGTTTGTGAATCTTGTGATCTTAGGTGTTCAAGTGCATGTCGACTTGGGGTCTAAGGCCGACGAACGAAGGAAGATTTATCAAGTGAAGATTGTCGATATACTCATCTAGAAGTTTGGTGATTCAAGTTGATCTTAGGCGGGTCTCTAAGGTGGATTTGGACCGATATACAACTAGATTCGTATCAATTACTTAAAGATCCCTACACTTGGTTTTGGAGTTAGAGAACTTATTTTTTTCGTCTTTTCCTACTTGGTAGATTACTTAAATGTCCTAACCTTTGATTCTTGAGGGTATTAAATAAGTAATCTTTTTGGTCATTTCTCAATTGACTTGAATAGAGTAGTGGAATTAATAAATGATCCCCATCAAGGATTGATGATGAGTTAGAGAACTAATATTTTTCGTCTTTTCCTACTTGGCAGATTACTTAAATGTCCTAATTTTTTTATTCTTGAGGGGATTAAATAACTAAACTTTTTTGGTCATTTCTCAATTGACAAATGACTCAAAAAGTCGCATGTCATATTCCTTTATTTCATTCTTTCCCCTTACATTTTTGTTAATTACAAGATTTCTAGAACCAGATTTAGTTAATTGCACCCTCCCATTTGTCAATTCCACAAGTGCTGCATTTATTGACTTTGTTTTTTTTTCCCATCGATTATTTTTTGAAAAATCTGTACCTTAAAAAAGGAAATAGAACACTCCCAATAAACATGTCAAAGTACTGTCTCCATTTTAAATTTACGACGAAAATCTTTTAATATATGCATGGTGATAAATAACGATTCTTAAAAAAAACGCCCGTAGCGCCAGTGCGGGCCGATCAACTTGTATATATTATTTTTAGTTACTAGGGAAATTACTAAAATGCCAAATTGAGGATTAATGTGGTGTCACCTTTTGGCTTTTTTTTTTGGTCTTTTTCCACTTTTTGAATGACTAAAAAGTTCCTTTATGAGTTTCCCCCTTCCTTTTCCTGCTACCCTTTTTTGTAATTACTCATTTCCCTTCCTTAATTGCTTTTAATTAATGTTTCTCCCCCTTTTTCTTTTTTCCTCTCACCAACTCAACTGCTGCTTCTTTTCAACTTCTTAGTGCTGATCAATCTTCAGGTTTGCCAAAAATCAAATATTTCATTACTCCCCTCTGTTTTCACCTTCACATCTCTTTCCTTTTTCTTCTCCTTCCCCATCTCTTCACCATGAACTGTTCAATGTTTTTCCCTTCTGAATTAAACCACCCTTTCTTCAATGCGTCTATTATTATCCTATTAACACCATATTCTATTACATCTTTGCACTTCCTATTATTACTTACAAATAAAAGCATGTTCTTTGACCTTCTTAGTTTTGCATGTCTAAAAAGTTAGCTTACAAAGATTTATGGCAATAGTAAGAGACAATATTAAAACTAATCCATTTAAATTGCATTTTTACTACAACCTTATATAATTCAATCAATTAATCAAGCACCACTCTAGAAGAAAGAATGTTCGTGGAACTTATATAATTGATTATATTAATATTCTTATTCAATCAGTTAATCAAATATTACTCTAAAACAAAAAAATGCCCATAATGCTAGCGCGAGCTAATATGACTTGTTAAAGTTAATGTTGTTTACAGTAGTCTAGAAGAGACTAACGTGACATACTTTTGAAAATAAAGAGATATATTTGTTCCAAATGAAAAGAAAAAGTTAGATGTTTTTTTTTTCATATTTAAGCCTAATTTAAACGCAAAATTATAATGTTAAGCATAGTGTCCATTAATTAAATATATTTTTGTTTATATTTATCAAACATGCCATTTTTCGTATTTGTAATTTTTCACAATACACATAAGGGGCAGATTGATGTTCATGGGAGGGTGGGCATGTGCCCACCCTTAAAATTTTAAAAACCTTTATTAGTTGTGTATATTTTAAATAGGTGTCCATCCAAATAATTGTGAGTACCCACCCCAATTAGATTAAATCATATTAAGTGTCCATTGACTCATATGAAAAATTAATAAAAAAATGCGTATTTGCTTTAATTTATATCAAAGGCCCACATAAATAGCAAAACATAAAAGCCCACTGCCCACTTGTGTAGAGAATACACAAGCATACTGTGTTGCCTCAATTGTAGAATTTATTTTTAAGGATTGTTTTTTGCAAATTTTTCCTATTATAATTATAATATTTTTAATAATGTGTTTTTTTACAAGTCTATATAATATATGGGTTTATATATGATACACCGGCGGTGGAGTTTAGCAGACTGCACAAGCGGGTCTTGAAGGGTGACATGTGTCCCCTAGGGACTAGATTGAAATATATAAAATTTTATTAATTCAGAAAATGGACATGTATCAACTCCACAACCTGCTTGTGGAGTTCAAAATTTACACCGCTGGTGTATCAAATAATTATTGATGGGTGTCGTTTACCACCAAAAATAAATTACTAAACTTTCCTATAGACAGGGTAAGTTCAGGTCGATCCCACAGAGAGTTGTGTAAACTATTTTACTCTAATTAATCCTAAAACTAACAATTTTGGGGGTTTTTGAATTAAGTGAACAATAAAAATAAATAAACAAGAAAATAATAAAATTAAGCAACAAGATAAATAAATACTCCAATTCCAAGCATCGACTATTCAGGTTGATCTGATCATTGAAACAAAAGATATTAACATATTCATCAAGATAGAAGGCGTAGATTAACAACAAACGCTAATTAATCCCATGAATTCACCACAATACTAATTAAAGCGAACGCTATTAACTAGCCTAATTGAGGTCCTAACCCTATGGCAAACGCACAATAGAATTCAAGGTTCAACAGCATTAAGCATAGTGAATTATAGCCTAGACAGATGATACTCCCCAAACGGGCAAGCATTCAATTTGCATTCATGATTTCCTAGTGAGTTCCAGCTATCTTTCGATAACTCCTCCCATTCACTAGTTGTTACCATGTGAAACCTAACCAAATGGTATAGAATTCCAACTAGCAATAGATTTATAATCCTAATTAATAAGTTGCGCACCAAATCAATTAGAAATCATAAAAACATAAAGAATAAATCTGAAATCATAAAATACCAAGATAAATAATCAGGTTAAGAACATAAATCTCACAAATCAACCCAAAAGTCTAAGCAAGGAATTGGAGAGAAAAACTTATCTCATATTGATGAAAACCAGGAACAAGAAAAGTAGAAGAGAGATAGATCTAGATTGTGTAGAATTATGTACAAAGGCTCCCTTTATATAGGGGCTAAAACCTAATCCTAAAATATCTAGGAAATAAATAAATAATTAATAAATATATTTAAAATCCTAAAAAGATTAGGAAAATAGCTAAGTTGGGTCTAGACTTGGTCTAAGAGTGTTGGGATTAGACTTGATGATGAAATCTTGGAGAAAAAGCCCATTTGAAGTAGGAAAAATTGTCATAAAAATCGTCAGAGTCGCGACCCACCCTCAGGAATTGAGTAGGAATTGGCGCTGACATTCTGAGGTTGCCCGCTCCCGGGCAAGGGGTCGCCCGCTCCCGGGCAAGGGGTCGCCCGCTCCCGGGCAAGGGGTCGCCCGCTCCTGGACAAGGGTCGCCCGCTCCCTGATTTGCCTTAGCATGCATTTTTGAACTCTTTTCCTCTTTTCGCTACCCAATCGCGTCTAATATGATTGTTACTTCCACGGGAAAGCTTCAAGACTTGATCGTCGGATTAATTCTCCAAATTCTCCACAAAATCACTTGATTTGTCATATTTCATAATCAATATCTCCAAAATACCTATAAGACAATAACAAAGCAATCAAGTATCAAATCCAACAGATAGGCACCTAAAAACTATCAAATTAAACACAAAGAATTAAGATAAATAAGTACCTATCAATTATCCATAAAATATATATGTTGTGCACACCCAAAAAAAAAAATTCTAGATCCATTGATACATATTATTATCAAACAACTTTCTAAGTCATAGAAATGTTTTTTTATAAAGTCGGTCAAACCTTATTTTAACTCTATAGAAAACTTTTCTCATAAGAATATATAAGATACAATAGGGCCAAATAAACCCTAACTAAATTAGATTGTACAAGTCCTTTCTTTGTTGCCAAAAAAAAAATGATTGTACAAGAAAGCAACTAAAACATTAAACTACAAGACGATCTTATAACTTCAAAGGAAATGGTGGTTGTAAACTTCAAATTTCCACCCTCTTCACATGTAAGTAAAATGATCATGTTGTCCTTCCATTTATTAAAAAGTACCAATACCATCACTTGTTTTTATGATGGATATGACTTATTATGAGATGGGATGGGTATTGTAGATCATGTACCCCCATAACCTTGTTTTTATGATGAGATCAGATGCATGAGGAAATAGCTCCAAACAACGCATTACTAGTCACTCCAAGAGCCAAACTCCCAATGATTGCATACATTTTCTTTCCAAACCGTCCACTACCTCCCTGAACTTGACTATTGCTATGCTGAACATTATTATCGTTATATTGGCCCGAGTAATTAGAGCTAGAGGGGAATTCATTGCCGCCATGAGCACCAGCATAATAATTTTGTGGTGCAGTCGGGACTCCACCGTAAATATAATTACCGTGCAGTAAATTATAAGGAGGTGGAGGAATATAGGGCCAATGGGAATAGCTATGACTATGAGCATAGGGATGAAATTGTGGTTGGACATAATTGACCCCGTAGTGATGAGGATAATTAGGAGTAACATATGGCGGTGCAAGAGGGACCCCGCCGTAGCCATAGTTAGGAGGTCCTGGATTCGCCCCATAGCCATAAGGGTAATTATAAGCATTGAAAAAAGGCGAATTCAAAGCTCGAGACGCAGGCGTTGACGACATGGCCTCCTCACAAGGCGCTAAAACACACTCGAGGTGAAGATCAAGGAAGCAAATCTCACATCTATAACGCCAAGGCCAGCATGCCTTTCGGCAGATGGTGCAACTATCTGCAGTCAAACATCGTTGCAGCCTCAAACGATGAGCTTTATCCTTCACGTGGTTGACGTATTCAGGCAATTGGGTACACACAGGATGCACATTAAAGCCGCATAGGTAGTTGCACTCATAGAAAAATCCTTCCACAGGGTCGCCACACAAATCACACTTCTTCATCAGCTGGTCCATAAGATTCAACGCCTCTGATTTAGAAACGAGTTTCAGACGATGTTCATGCATGAAACAAGAGAGCTCCAATGGGCAGGTGGCACAGCGTTCATGGAGGTTGAAATTACAAAAAAATTGACATCGATAGCTTTGGCCATCACCTAAAGTCTGGCAACCATTGCAAAGGAACTCCCTGTCACTATAGACTTGTGTTAATGGATGGACATGGGTGGAATGTTGTATGGTTTTCAATGAACCCATCTTTCTAAGTTGTCTTGCTAGTAGCAATTTGTGACTTGTGAGTAAATCATATATATATATGTTGAGGGTGTGATTGACTTAAATGAAGCTTTGACTGAGCAATTTAGAAATGTTCTTCGATAATGACTTTGGAACTAATTTTGATGAGCTTGAATTGAGAACCAATTGGAATATTAGTTGCCAAGTTATGATTTGTCACAGTTAAAACTTAAATCCTTCTCATACTTATTTTTCAGAACCAATTGGAATATTAATTGCCAAGTTATGATTTTTTACAGTTAAAACTAAAATCCTTATTTCTCGTACTTATTCTCCATCAATTTCTTTGTAATCCAACAAAATAAGCGCATAATTCTAAAAAAAGACTTACTTTTGCATTTGAATATTTCTAAAATCAACGGATAGCATTAATTTGTTACACATTTAGAAAAAATGTTAATTTACCAAAACATGTTTTGAGCGCTTTTATTATAAAAATTATAAAAATTTTATAATGTGATTATCAAAATTTCATCCATAAAAAATAATTAGGAATCTATGACTACCTAGATTCATTGGTGGAAACAGAATAAGAGTATCAAATTGATCTTATTGAATTTGTCTTCGAATTGACTCAACAAATACAAAGTCATTGTTTGTCTTTTTACTAGCTAGCTAGCTAGTGAGAAAGTTCATACATAGAAACTTCATATTTTAAATAGAAATAACTATCACTTTCACTGAATTTTCGTTCGAATTTAAGCGTTGAAACTTTCTTTTATCTGAATGAAAATTTTCTCAATATTTTCTCAATTACATTTTTATTGCCATGCACCGTCCATTGTGGGCGTACGCCTTTTAATTATTGTTTTTAACAAATTAAACTATAAATATTCAATTTTCACCAAAAAAATATTAGTATATCACCTATCTTAATAAAAAAAAAAGAAAGAAAGAAAAATGAACCATTATATATAATAATAAATTAATAACCAAAAATGAAAACTGTTGCCAGATTCAAGTTCTGGTCTTCGTGAGAAGGTTTGGGTTCAGGGACGGAGACAGAAATTTTGTTTTGGGGGGGGGGGACGAAAGTCCTTATATTGAAATTTGGTTAATACTATATACTATTTTTGTTTGAAATATCATAATACAATAATTTTCATCATAAATTTGATGATTTCTCTATCCTACAAATGTAATCTAAGCATTTCTATATCAAAATCGAAATTTTCAATAAATTTCATAAATAAAATTTTCATTTTAGTTGAGATGACTAAAAATTATAATTAATTTATTCAAACAAAATTTCGAGTTCAAAACTCCCTTTCACTACCTCTTTTATGTGTAAAAAGAAATTTCTTATAATTTTTTATATATTAATAACTAAAATTTACTAGAGGAAAAAGTTTAAACATAAACATAAAGATGATAAACAAAGTAAAAAAATAAATCTAATATCAGGTTGCAAAACCCATATACAGTTTGAACGTGGGATCATAAAACTTTGAGGGCCATGCATATACCACCACTTTAGACAAAAACTCAAGTGTCTCCATGCTTCTAGTTAAACTCCTAATAATATAATGTAGTTAGACTAATTGATTAATTTGAATTACTCTAGAATATATAAACTAATTCCATATATAGTTAGATTGATAATTAATAGTTTAATATTACTAATACAAATAATTAATGGTCATTTAAGTATAAATGAATCAAAATCCTATAATCAGCTTCATAAAAAACACCTATATATTATTTAGGGGGACGGAATTGAAATTCAATAGAATTGTATAATAATAATAACATATATGTATATAGGCTTTTGGGGGGGGGGGGGGGGGCACGGTGGCCTCCCCCGCCACCCCCTGGCTCCGTCCCTACTTGGGTTCAAATCCTGACATTTAATCTGCTTGTTATTTTTATTGAACATATTATCCCGTAAATTCTTTGTTTGTATAGTTTTTGAATTGTATAGTTTTTACATTTAGATGCTAAACCATGTAAAATGTAGTAGTTTTTTTTTTTTTTAAACGTAGAAACTCCAGGACCAGAAGTAGTAGTGTTCTAATTACTGCTTTTGGATGAATGAAATTTAACAATTCATCTAAGAAAATGAAAACTGGTGAAGAAAAAGAAGAAAAATGACCAAAAGAAAACAAGAGAGACAAAATAATTAGTTTGGGCCTACAGTTCAGAGAAAGTAGTTGTTTGGTCCGACTTTTAAAATAACTTTTCTACTCTTGAGTGTAGCTCTTCCTTCTTCGTCTTTTTTTCTCTTATTTTTTTTTTAAATTTTCAATTTAATTATAAGGAGCCGTATGCCACACGATCTGAAAAGTTGACGTGTATTAATTGCATAACAGCCGTTCGAAAGAGACTAACGTGACTTGAAAAGTTGACGTGCAATTTGGGATGGCTTAGGCTTCCCATCCTCTTTGTTTTAATATTTTAGATAAAGATGGATTACATGTTCCTACTTTTATTTAATTTGGAGGAAGCAAATTGAGTTGTTTTATCTTTTCTCTGCCTTTTCTTTTGAGAACGCTTTTCTTTGTATTGTTTGTTTCGGAATATCAGACCTCTTCTCAGGGAAAAAAAGAAAAAAAGTCTAGCAACCATTACAAATGAACTCCCTGTCGCTATAGACTTGTGTTAATGGATGGAATGTTGTATGGTTTTCAATGAACCCATCTTTCTCAGATATAGTTGTCTTGCTAGCAATTTGTGAGTAAATCATATATATATATATATATATATATAGCACATATATGTTGACTTAAATTAAGCAATTTAGAAATGTTCTTCGATAGTGACTTTGGATTTTACTGATTGAATTGAGAACCAATTGGAATATTAATTGCCAATTGCAAGTGATGATTTCTTACAGTTAAATATATACATAGAAATTATAGATATGGATCTATATATTTTATATATATAATAATAACTATCTAATTCGGTTGGCATAGTGCCTGCTAATGAAGGCTTTGGATGGCTTGCTGGTGTTTTAATTCTAATTCTGACTTTTGGCTTGCGTTTTATTATTAGCCTGCTTGCCTTGTGTTTTGCCTTCGCATTGACTGATCAGTGTTTCTTATTGGTTTGCTGGTCCTTTAGCTTCGATCGGGTGATGTTTTAATGATTCCCATGGCTTAATAAAATATTTTGCTTTTCGAAATAATAAAGAAGTAAATGAGTAAATAGGTGGGCAACAGAGTATTTTGGTCATTCTCGAATTGATATGCTCGGATTTTAAGTTTTGTGATTGAAGAAAATACTATATATAAACTACTTCATCCTTTTCATATTGAATGACCACATTACTATTTTGAGATGTTCCAAAATAATATTCAATTTCCAAAAATGGAAATTACTTTTCTCTCTTTACTCTCATCATAAACCCAACCTATGAATGAGACTCACCACTTTCATGCCAAACCAAGGACAAATATTGGAAAATAACCCATAAATACCACTTTTCTTAAAACTTTGGGAGAGGGCTCCATTCAAAATGGAACGGAGGGAGTAGTATTTTGATGGTCCTACCAAAAACAAGAATACTAGTATTTTGATGGAGTTTTCTTTCATTTGTCGTCTGTTAATTTCAAATTTAGTTTGCATACAGTGTAGAACTGTTCTTGGTGGAAAGAGAGTAAGAGTAGAATTGGTCTTTGTCGAATTGTTCAATAAGTACCATGTAGTTGTGTTTGTCTTTCATTATTAGCTAGCTATATGAGAAACTTCTTATTTTTAAGTAATTTTAGTAACCATGTATCACTTTCAATGAATTTTCCTTCGAATTAAGTGTTGAAAATGCAAATTTAAGAACAATATTGATGTAGATCATTCATTTTCAATCATGTGGTTTTGAGTAAAACAAATATGCTTCATGAGTTTTAATTTTTGACGCTTTATGTTGTGTTTAGTTTTCGTTATGAAATTTTTGATATACTTAGAATCACTAAAATAACCTTTTTATAAGTGCTAAGATATTTAATTAGTTATATATGTATGAGCTTTGAACATACATTTTGGTGATGCTCTTTTAAAAAAGCATCCCAAATTATGAAATTCAAAGATGAAATTCAAAAACATCCAATCAATTGGAGTCTATATTGGGTAATTATTTGATACACCAGTGATATAAATTTTGGACTCCACAAGTGGGTTGTGGAGTTAACACATTTCCATTTTTTGAATTAATTAAGTTTTAAATATTCAATCTAGTCCCTAGATGAAGACCCGCTTGTGTAGTTTGCTAAACTCCACTGATAGTGAATTGTATAATTTACCAAATACATTTATCTACCCAATGTATCAAGCATTTATCTCGTAGTTATTTTATCATTTTTATGCTATATTATATATATTCTTGATAATTTTTTAACAACACACCACGAAAAATATCAAATTAAGTCCATGAATTTCAATTTTGACCAATTGCACATCTGAACTTTCAAATCTGGCCGGATAAGTCCTTCTACCATTAGAAAAAGTTTTCTATGCTAGCATGTCATGTGGCCTGAAAATGCCCTGTCAGTTTAGGGTAAATTTTCTTAAAATGAAAAAAAAAATAAAGAATAAATGAATGACTAGTTAAATAAATTTTCTGAAAATGACTTTAGAATTTTTTTAAAAAAAAATTGTTATTTTTCTAGAAAATTTACCATAAGCTGACGTGACATTTTTAGGCCACATGGCATGCTGACATGGCTTTTTCTCACAACAAAAGGGCTTATCTGGCCAGATTTGAGAGTTTGGGGTGCAATGAGTCATAATTGAAATTCATGAGCTTACTTGACCGTTTGCAGAAAGTTCAAGGATGAAAAAGTACATTAAACCCTAGATTTTCTTAAGAAATATATAACTAGGGGTGTAATTCAGTCGAGCCGAGTATCTCAATACTTGAGCTCGACTGAAAATATCAAGCTCGAACTCGGGCTCGAGCTCAGTCGAGCTTTGTTTTTGGTACTCGAGCTCGACTCGTTACGCCGAGCTCGAACCTTAGCGAGTAGTTTGACAAATTTAAAAACACTTGATATATCTTTAAAAAAAATTCTCGCCGAAAAAACTCAATCTATACTATATATAAAAGTACGAGTTATGAGAAACTTTTGAATCGACTATTATATCCTTATTTTTCTAATTGAATCGATCATTATACCCTTATTATTCAAACATATTTCTTAAATGCCATTACTTAACTATTATAGTTTTATTCTACTAAAAACTCTATTTTTATTCAATTAAATCTAATATTTTTATAATTGCTTTATTTTTTACTATTTTTATTTTCAAAATATACAGTTTTATTCTACTAAAAACACTATTTTCATTTAAATAAATTCAATATTTTATTATCTCAAAAAAATCAATATTTTATTTTACTCAACTAAAAACTTTATTGTTATTTTTCTGTAAAAAAACTCTATTTTTATTTAATTAAATCTAATATCCTTATAACTATTTTGTTGTTATCATTTTATTATTTTAATTAAGAAACTTAGACATATTAGAACTTTTAAAATATATTCTTTTACAATTTTTTTAAAAATAAACTTTTACAATTATTCTACTAAAACTCTATCTTTTACAATTATTCTACTAAAACTCTATTTTTATTCGATTAAATTGAATATTTTTAATAAATATTTTATTTTTACCATTTTACTTTTAAAATATTGGAGTTTTTTTGGTAGTTATGGATCCATTTCAATTATAATATGAGCTTATTAAAGTTTTATTATCAAGTTTAAAAGTTAAAATAAATTGGCTAATCATTAACTATTCAAATTTTTTTAACAAATTAAGTTAAAAATTTATTTAAAATCTAATTATTGTGATTCACTTTGTTTTTCTATTTTTGTAGCGTGTATTGGTAGGTTAAATATGGTTCTAAGTCAAATGAATCAGGTAATTTTCTCGAGTCATTCGGGTTTCGCCTCATTTAGGTTCAGGTCTACTAAGTCTAATTGGGTTAGGCGGATTCGAGTTTTGACCTCAGGTCAATCGGGTTCCGGATCATCCGGGTTTTGGATTTTTCAGGTTTAGATTCAGCTCAATTTGGTCAGCGTTAAATTTTTTTTTTGCACCAAAAAAACATAATTTTTTAATGTTTAATTCTTAATTTTATTTAATATATTTATTATTCGATTTTATTTTACAATCCACCTGATGAAGTTTAGCAAACTAGTGAAGTTTAGCAAACTGCATATACAATTTGTCGTGTCTGAATAGGTTGGGTCTGGGTCGTTTACTTTTTTCATCAAATCGGATTATGTCAGATTGGACAAGTTATCGGGTTCGGCTTAGATTTGACAGCTCTACATATATAATTAATTTCAATCATTATTTTAATTTTCATTTAATTTAAATACGAGTATCACGTGCAACGCTAGTGGAAGTAAATACTAGTTAACTAAAAAAATTGGAAACATATGATCTCCAATATGAAATAAGAAATTATTTTGTTTAAAAACAAAGAAAATAAAGAATCCGAAAATTTTGAAAGGCAAAACAAGCTTTATTGAAAAAAAAAAAAGTAGCAACAACCACATAAGGTTTCTAACATCCAACCACAGATTAACAAACTTTAATTTGTGAAATCTTCTTATACATATCCTCACATTCTTAAAATGAGAGCCCAAAAGTTTTTTTTTTTTTTTTTTTTTTTTTTTTTTTTTTTTTTTTTAAAGCATCATCTTCCTATACAGATTCCCTCACAATCTTCGAATAAATGAGAGCAATATGAAGAAGAGCAACTAGGGGAGAGGGAAATCACATATATAATTTATGCCAAATAAAAGAGTCATATTTTGAAAGTTAAAGAACCCATATGAGAAGGAACAACCCAGATGAGAAGGAAGAAGATGGCGATGAAACCCAGTTGGATTAGGGAAAAGATGGCGTAGAAAGAAGGTGTGGAGAAGATTGAGAGTTGAGCGGCAATTGAAAAAATCTTTAGGGTTTTTGTTATATATGTGAGGTAAAAAAGTAAATATATTAAGATCAACTTTGTATTTTTGTCATTGTATATATAATATATGAATATTATTAAGTATATTTTAATATTCCATTTTTTTATATAGAAATATATGTAAGGTACACAAGCTCGTTTAGGCTCGACGAGCCTACGAGCCGAGTATTAAAATACTCAAGCTCGGCTTGTTGAATTAGGACTTGGGCTCGAGCTCGAGCTCCAGTTCGACTAGAATTTTTCTCGAGTCGAGTCCGAGTAGTTCACGAATTGTATCGCTTACACTCCTATATATAGCTTTCTAGTACTCTTCATAACTTTTTCAGTAACCAAGTATTGTAAATTTCCTGACTTTCATTATTACTTAAATGGTAAAAAAAATTATGATAGGTTACTAAATTTGTTGGTAGAATTTTCAATAACGTATATAGATTTTTTTTAACTTGGTATTGAATATTTGATATAATCTCAATTATTCATGAAACAGTTATCAAAATTAATTACAAGGAATGATTTTTGAATTTGTGATAGAGAGCTTTTGATAACCATTATTGACGAAACGCTTAAAGAAAGGTTAATTATTGCCAAAATTACTAAAGTTTAAAAAATTAATTATAATGAAAGGTTAATGAATTTGTTGATAAAGATTAATAGTTAAAAATGATTATAAAGGTTAATTAATTACTTACAAATTCCTTTTTTTTTTTGGCTATAAACAATCACTTAAGTTCTAAATCCAAGTTTTTAAAAATAGATAAAGACTAACAAATAAATTAGGTATCAACTTTATTTATTTTAATACCTAAGCAAAAAAATTAGTCATTATTAGTATTTTCAAAAGTAACAATAATTATAAATTATACAACTTAATTATAATTAATTTCAACCAAGTTTTTGAATACATGTGTAAAGCACATTAAAATTTAAAAGAATGTCCAAAACGATAAGAGAACATGTCTTTACCTGCACCTGAGCATTTGCCTCAATGGTAAGGTGCATATTCCCTGGACTGCGAGGTCTTAGGTTCAAGTCTCACCATTTCGATGCGTGTGGGTTTTGTTATGTTTTTTTTTTTTGAGAAAATTGAACTTCATTGATTTAGACATCCGGATTACACACGTGTGGAGATAAACCACACCAGGCACCTACATATGAAAAAGAGCAGGATCTAAACAAAGAGCATAGAAGCTCCAACTCAGCAATGTAGGGTCCGATTGGAGAAAGATCTTGTGCAGTGGGATTCACCTTCTTGATAATAGTTAGAGCATCCCCTTCCATAACAATGTCGGTGAAACCCATATCCTTTTGCCCAATCTCCCTGCAGCTTTCTTTTCTGAGCCTTCTCTCAAAGGCTGGATTTCCATTTGTCTCTTCTCTTTTGAAAATGATATTATTTATTATGCAATTCTACACCTTACTGTTTTGTCAAAGCCAACGAGAGAGAGAAGAAGAAAGGTGCAGCGGGCAATCATTTGTATTCAATTTTAGTCGAGAAATCCCTCCAAAGCTAAAATTAGTATGTATTATAGACGGGCTTAATGAATAACTAGTAAGAAAATGGAGTGCTTCCACCGGGTTTGATAGCTATGTATTGACGAGCATGAGAGGTGATTAAGGAGGCACCCCTTCCCCCGAGGTTACGGGGCTATTTTGCCGAGTTCCTTAGAGAGAGTTGTCTCGCGCCCCGTTGTATTCTCTACCTAACCACCTGTGAGGGTACCAAGCATTCTGGGCATTCCTAGGAATCGTTGGTGAGTGAAGACAAGACCAAATCTTTAAAGCTGAAGTCTTCAAGTTAATCAAGAGTGAGGGATCCGTCTAAGAACAATAGAAGAGGGATCTTTGATTCCATCGAATTCACAAACTAAATGTGCCAAATTATGAGTCAAATTGTTCCCTAATCTATTAGCATGTTTAAAAGAACAAAACTAAAAAAGAGAGCCTATCTCCTTGATCTGATGGATCAATATGCCCCCCCCCCCAAGAGTTGGTCCTTGTCTATTAATCTCCAAAATCGTCAGCAGGGAGCCACATTCTACCTCACACAAGATGAATCCATATTTTTGCGCCAAGATTAAGCCAAACCTCATAGCATATATCTCAGCAAACAACGAATCAATCACTCGATCAATACGAGCAACCGCACTCAACACCACTTATCCTGCTTCATTTCGAAATACAACTCCCAAACTTGCCTCATTCCGGGCAGCAGAAAAAGCTGCATCCGTATTCAATTAAAACTCCCCGATAATGGTGGCCTCCAAACTAGAGATACAGGAACCACATTTCTTGGTAATCCATGTTAGCCTAGCAGCCATCGTGCAAATAGTTCTAGGCAACCTACAGGTCTCTCATGAAGAGTCTTATTGCGATTAAACCAGATACTCCAAAGCCACGTGCCCACCAATTCAAGAAATCCAAGTTGAGAAACTTTTAACAAAAATCTTCCCAAAAATCTGCACTAGCAAACCAAGTTGATAAATAATGCGGCAACCACCGGCAAGCCTCCTCCCATACCCTCTTACTCAACAGACATTCAAAAAAAGTGTGATACAAAGATGATTCATCCCCTAAGCATACATCACAAGAACCCTCAATCAGTGTTCCTCACAGCTACAACTATGGCTTTGAAGGCGGGATATTGCTGACTAACCTCCATAAAAAAAATATTTAATCCTTGGTAAAAGCATTGAATCCAAAATAATCCGCCACTTAGGCCCTGTTTGGTGCACCGTTTGGCACCAATTGGGTCGGTTAGTGGTACAAACGGCCTACCAAACACTTTTTTCCGGTGGGATCAGTTGGTCTCCATTAACACATGTTTTACAACCACCGAGAATATTCTCATCTGTACAGTAACAAATTTTATGTGTACAGTAACAAATCTAACACGTATAGTAACCAATTTTACTCTCACCGAACCAATCTCACCGGTGTACCAAACAGGGCCTTAGAAGATCTATCCCCAACATGAACTACTTGTTTGCCCAACAGATTTCTAGCAGTATGATACCCGCTTTTAATTGTATATTGCCCATTACTCGACCCACTCCAAATCAGAGTATCACCAGTAGGCCGAAGGGGAAGAGGAAGACACAAAATATGGTATACATCATCTGGCTCAAATAGCTCCTCAAGCATGTCAACATCCCAACAACCCGAATTATCAATTAAAGCACTCACCGGACAAGTATTGCAATGGATCCCAGGTCTAGGCCTTGGTTAAAAATTAGGCGACTTACTTAGCCATCTATCCCTCCACACATCAACAGTATCACCACTACCAATTCGCCAATGACTCCCGTGTCGAAGCACCTCTCTTCCCGCTAGCAAGCTTCTCTAGATAAATAAGGGATTATGCCCAACTTTGTTTGCATAAAAAGAAGAATTGCGAAAATACTTGGCCTAGAAAACACAAAAATAAAGAGAGTTCTCATTATGAATGAGCCTCCAACATTGCTGCGCCAGCAAAGCGAGGTTGACAGCTTCAAAGTCCCGGAAACCTAATGCCCCATCTAACTTCGAAATACATAAATCATCCCAGGACTTCCAATGAATTTTTCGCTTCCCATCAGTACTTCCCCATTAGAACTTAGCAATTAGCATGTTCAATTCATGTAAAAAAGTCTTAGGGAATTCAAAACAACTCATCAGATAAGTGGGAAATGTCTGTGCCACCGATTGAATCATCACAGCTCTCCTAGCTACCAATAGCTGTTTTCCATGCTAGCCTTGAATTCTCTTCCACAATCTATCCTTAATAAATTCCAATTCCGCTCTTTTGGATTTGCCTATCATAATCGGCATACCCAAGTATTTATCTCTAGCCAAAGTCTTCTGAACACTCAAATTATGTCTAATCAAATCCTGTAGACTATAAGGTGTATTACTATTAAACATAATTGCAGATTTATCAATATTAATTTGCTGGCCCGAGGCCATCTCAAATAAATGCAACAAATTCTTAATAGCATCACACTCTGCTAACGAGGCATGCAAGAAGAGAAGTCTGTCATCTGCAAAAAACAAATGCGAAACTCGTGGTGCATTCTTAGCCATAACTACCCCACGAATATTCCCCATTTGTTCAACGTGCTGCAAGAGTTGAGAAAACTGGAGGATAGCCGCTATCAAACCTTTTACACCGAGTTATAAACTCCGAGGGGCGGAAATTATCCTTAAGGACAGTGTCCTTCACGCCTCAGACTATTCTCGGTGTTCTTGCTTCTCCAATATTTTTACAACAATCTTAAGGATAATTTACCTCTGAGAAGCTTCAATTCAGCTGATAACAAGAAATCAACAATGACGCAATAGGGGTGCAAAATTATTTCACATTTGCAGAAGCAAAGGGATTTGTTAAAGCTGCAGAGTCAATCGGTTTTCAGCACCAGGGAAGTCTTGGTCCAACAAAAGGCGAAGCCTACTGAGACAATGACCGAATATCTTTCAATGATCCTGCACTTACAGATGCATGCTACATGGCAATCTGGACTCAGCAAATTGTTTTCTGATACTGAGATTAGAAAGAGAGGGAGATGGTCAATTATGGCCACGGTTTAGGAACTCACCGATACGATTTTTCCCGCATCGTAACTGGGATTCGACAATCACATCTGTATCGGCCGCGACGGATATGTAACGGCCGATACGATGGTGAAATCTCGGTGATGCGGCCGACACGTAACGGTTTCAGGAGCTAAATGAAGGAGAAGGTATAAAGGGCCAATAAAAGAAAGCAAATGGGCAATTTCGAAAGACATGATCATCGGAATCCACCATGTTCCGCCCAGGTCTTCTACTATGGGAGACTCGGAAGTCAGCTGCATCAAGGAAGGACTACCATAGACTGACTCAACGGCTATTCCTATTTCTCATTCATCCGCAACTAATCGGGCTCCTTTGCCAACAAACAGGGAGGGATCCAAATTCCAAAAACTTCCTTTAACGGACTAGATTTAGTCCGTCCATTTAGATCTTAATCCAATTAGGTTCCAAACCTTGTTTTGTAATCTTTGGTCAGCCACCCTCAACCTGACTAAGCTCTCTGTTTTCGGTGCTCTTTGTTAGTCTGTTTTGGGTGCTAAAAAGCTAAAGGGGGATGAAAAATTAGACAAGAAAGCCAAGGGTCACACGCACCGTTTTGATTGAGACATTAGTGCACTTTGGTTTTTTTGTTTTTGGCCATCAAACTTGGTTCTTTTTATTTTATTTCCTCCATTATTCAATTGTATATAAAATATAATATTTATATACATGTATATAACTATTTGGCATGTGAATGATTTCATTATTGATTTTGTAGTTTCAAAGGAACTTAACTTTCAGAATTATACCTCTTAAAATTTTTATAAATCAAATAAAAATTATAAAAACTAAAATTAAGGTTAAAATGAATGAATACAATGTCAGAATATATAAGTTTATTACTTTTGTGACTAATGTGATTTTTTGGAAAAAATTTACAGCCGCGACACCCGCGACGCGTTACGTAACGTTCGCGACATCTGCAACCGCGACACCGCGACCGCGATTTAATACTATGGTGATAAGTCTTGGAAATTTCTTACTAAATCTCGATTCTATTGTTTCCAAATTTTATGATTCCTGAGTTTATTAAATCTTATTATTATTGCTAAGAATTCTTTGAACTATAGTGTATTTTTATGCTATATATGCCGCTAACAATATAAGGTTTTTAAAGTTAAAACCTTTTGTTGATTAGAGTTAGAATTGGATTAATTAATATTATTATAGTACTTGGAATTCGTTGCAATTTTGTAATCTGTTTTATTTTGGAGGGAAATTTTTGGTGGAAGTTGGTTATAAGTTGCAGCATACATTGATCAATTTGGAATCTACAGCAATATGATTAAGGACCATTGATCGTAAATCTGGCGGCTGTGTACACAAATTTTTTATTGGAGGATCCATGGGGCTCATTCAAAAAAAAAATCATTTCAGATTAAATCCAGGATTGATTTTGAACTTGAATCTGTGATACCTGATCGGACCAAAATTATGCATCTTTTTATGGTCATTTTCCTATGCTTTTTGGGTATTTTATGCTTGATTATGCCTTATATTTGGTATAGTTGTGTTTATAGGTGTTAAAGTGAGGAAAAGTGCAAAATCACCAATTTTGTATCTTTTTGGAGTCTTTTTGGATGATTATTTACACAAATATTTTCCAAGGACAATTTGGATGAAGAATGGAGCCAATATGATCGTGATTGAAGAGCTTGAAGAGTCAATTTTATCATCATAAGATTGATTTTCAAGAGTTTGAAGCAAAGGAGCAAAGTTGAATTTCAAGGCAAGAAGACATGTCAAGAGGCGTCATAGCACTGGAGTACATGGGCGCAAGGCAAACCACATGGGGTGCCAAGCATGCCACATGGGCGCCCAGCGCTAGTCGAGACATGCCACCAGCACCAGCATGGGCGCAGGAGACCTGGGGCCTGAAAGCAACGCCCTGGGCGCTCAAGCCTGCGACATGGGCGCCCAGGGGGAGTTGGGGGTCATGCCGCGTGCGCGCCACCCAGCAGCCATGCGTGTCTTCACCTTGAAACCTCTTCACTTGTTTCCAGATTTGGCGACCCTTCTCTATTTTGGCTAAAACTTTTGATCCAGAGCTCCGTTTGAGGCAAATAAGTAGCCATTGGAAAGCTAACTCCAAGATCTACAACTTTCGTGTTTCGGTCGAAGCCAGATTTGCCGTTTTCGTGGACGAAAATGCCCCTGAAGTCAACGGACAGAAACTATCTTGGGCATGTTTTGCGGGATTGATCCAATTGAGCCCAAATTCTTATTTGGACTAGCTTGAAGACTTGGAGAGCAGCCCAGCACGTCCTTAGGGTTTGTTTGGCTCTAAATTAACCCTAAGCCACCCTCTATAAGTACCCTCTTAAGTCTAAAACCCTAGCCAACTTATCATAACCTTCTTTTCTCAACTCTAACTCTTGTTATTTGCGATAGGAAGAAGGGAGGCTGCCGCCGGCCTCAAGCATTGTAAGTCTCTAATGGATTGCAAGCAATCCATGAGTAGCTAAACCTTTAATACTTCTTTTCCTTAGGTACTTTTGATCAATGAATTTATGGTGAGACTTTTGTTCTTAATAATTTGAGCTTTTTCCGTTTGAATACGTTTCTTATCTCTATGCTTCATATTATGTGTTCATACTTTGATTGATTTGGTGCGCAACATATCTTGAGATTTATGAATGCTATAGTTAGATTCAAGTAGCTTGAGTCAAGCTAAAGTTGGTCCAAGTAACAATTGTAATTCTAGGAGTCCTAGATTCAATGAGATATCAAACCTTGTTGAAATTTTTAGGCCGAGATGGAAATTGATGTAGGCAAGTTTGGTATTGATTTATCATGCATGTGGATAAGT
The DNA here is from genome assembly GCA_001974805.1 of Corchorus capsularis. Classification (NCBI taxonomy): domain Eukaryota; kingdom Viridiplantae; phylum Streptophyta; class Magnoliopsida; order Malvales; family Malvaceae; genus Corchorus; species Corchorus capsularis. Next base: position 31,798 of record AWWV01016205.1, read on the forward strand.
AAAGCTTAATGCGTGTTCTAAGGGTTGAAATAGACCTGCAATTAGAATATTTGTGATTAATTGTCAGCGAGATGCGGGTTAATCTTTATAGCATGTTGGAATTAGCATTAAGTCTGTTCCTATACCAATTATTCAAATGGAGTTGTTTAAGATATTAAGAGGATTGTTTTGTTTATTGAAAATTGATGTCTACGTCTTAGGCTATATATCGATTTGGGATAATGTATGATTCTTAATTGATTGCAATTTAAGTCAAATTCATGTTTAGTGTCTATGATCCATGATTCACTTGATCAAAATATTGCCTAAAGGAGAAGAAGTATGCTTTTATTCATTGTTTTTCTCATACTCTTTTCTAAATCTTTAGTTTAGATTCTTTTTAATTGTTTTCTAGTTTAGTTAATCTATTTTCAAAAACCCATAAAAAATCTCTTTTTGGTGAGGTTTTCTTTTGTAAGATTTACCTTTGATTCGATCATACCTTCCCTGTGGATTCGACCCCTACTTGCCCTTGTTATTTGTTATTGGTTTGTGGGGATTTATCTTGTGATTTGATCAATGACCGGCCATAATTTTGGCGCCGTTGCCGGGGAAGGTTTAAGTAATTGAAGGCAAATTATTACTTAAGAATTTCTTACCCTTATCCTTTATATTTTTCGTTATTTTTCTTTTTAATTTTTAGTTTAGTTAATTTCTCCTTACTTTTTATTTTTTCCAAGTTACTTGTTATTTTTGGATTCTTTGTATAAGTTCTTTCTAGGTGTTGTATGCCAAATACAAGGAGCAGTGGTACCAAGGACTTAGGGTTCAATTCTGAGCCTGAAATTCTAAGTTACACTCTTTGCACTAAGGAAGGAGAATTTGTTTTGAGAGCAAGCAGGAGATTCGTCAAAACCAAGTTCTCAAGCTAGCTCTCCACGTTCCACCACTTCTTCTTCAAGTTTGGAATCACAATCCCCAAGAGAAAACATGGCCGAAGAAAACAACAACAATAGGACTTTGAGGGAACTTGCTGCCCCAAATGTGACTACACAGCGCTTAGCAATTCAATATCCAACTAATGATGAAAATTTTGAGATCAAGTATGGATTCATTCAATTATTGCCAAAATTTCATGGTATGCCTGGAGAAGATCCACATCGACATCTCACAGATTTTCAAATTGTTTGTTCATCCATGAAGATGCAAGGTATCTCTGAGGAGCAATTTAAACTTAAGGATTGGTTGTACTACATGCCTAGTGGTTCAATCACTTCTTGGACGAGCCTTAAGAAATTGTTTTTGGAAAAATTCTTTCCTGTTCATAAAGCCTCAAGCATTCGAAAGGAGATAAGTGGAATTAAGCAATCCCAAGGCGAGACTATGTACGAGTTTTGGGAACGTTTCAAGAGGTTGTGCTCAAGTTGTCCAAATCATCAAATTCCTCAACAATTGCTTATTCAGTATTTCTATGAAGGTTTATTCCCATTTGATAGATCTTCCATAGATTCTGCAAGTGGAGGGGCTTTCATCGACAAGACTCCCACCAATGCTTGGACTTTGATTGAAAATATGGCCGCTAACACACAACAATTTGGTACTCGAGAGAGTTGTGCACAAAGAGATGGAAACATTAGGAGGATCAATGAAGTCTCAACCCATTCCTCTACATTGGAGCAACGAATTGAAGAAGCAAATCAACAAATTGCTTTGCTCACTGATTTGGTCAAATCGAACTTATCAAGTGTGTCAAAGGTTTGTGGAATTTGTTCATTAGGATATCACACGGATAAGTGCCCTAGTTTGGTCGAAGATGATGTGGAAGAAGTCAATGCTTTAGGAATGTAAGAGGGATTTCAAAGGAAACAAGAGCCATTTCCAAGAAGCTACAATTCTTATGGGAATCAAGGTGCTTATCAAGTAAGGCCAAACAACTATCCAAGGCAATCTTTACATTATTATGAGGGAATGCAACAAATGAAGGAGACCATGGAGATCATCAAGAAGCAATTAGGTCAATTGGCAAGTGATGTGAGTGAGCTCAAAGCACAAGGCCAAAACAAGATCCCATCTCAATCAAAAGTGCCCCCTAAGGAAAATGTGAATGCTATTACCTTGAGAAGTGGAAAAGAGTTGGAAGAACCATATCCAACTAAGCCTACAATGGATGAAGGGACAAGCAAGAAAGAAGAAGAATTGCATGTGCTAGTGAAGGAGATCAAGATTGAAGATGATGAAACCAAAGCCAAAGAAAACTTCTGTGGTCAAACCCAAATTGGATTCAAAGAAGGAACCTTTTCCAACTAAGTCAAGGAAATCAATGAAAGAAGATGAAGATCAAGACATCTTGGATATTTTTCGAAAGGTCGAGGTCAACATCCCACTTCTTGATGCAATTCAACAAGTGCCAAGGTATGCAAAGCTTCTTAAGCAATTGTGTACAAACAAGAAAAGGTTGCAAGGTAAGTTGAATGTTGGAGCAACAGTTTCTGTTGTTTTGCAAAGACATTTACCTCCAAAATGCAAGGATCCTGGTATGTTTTCAATTACTTGTTCAATTGGAAATACTATCATTGATAATGCTATGCTTGACTTAGGAGCATCTTTAAGTGTCATGCCTTATTCTTTCTATCAAACTTTAAAAATTGGTCCTTTAAAATACACCGATGTTGTTCTTCAATTGGCCGATGGATCTTTCGTACATCCCAAGGGTGTGCTAGAGAATATTTTGATTAAAGTGCAACATTTAATTTTTCCTATTGATATTTTTGTGATGGAAATGGAAGGAGAAATTACAAAGGATCAATGCCCTCTTTTATTAGGAAGGCCTTTCCTAAAGACTTCTCACACCAAAATCGATGTTTTTGATGGCTTATTGAAGATGGAGTTTGATGGTGATGTAATTCATCCCAAACTTTCATCAAATTTATCTTTGAAAACTAATGATTTTGTTTGTGTAGTGAAAAAGTGTGTAAAGAAAGAGTTAGGTACAACATCTTCAACCATGACAAGTGAGCAACTTTCAAAGGGGAGGCAAAGGATTACAAGCTTTCGACAATGCAAGGATAAGAATTTCCACCTAGCTTGGGAGAGATTCAAGAAACTTTGTGCCGATTGCCCTCAACATGGCATTTCACAACAAGTTTTGATCGAGTGTCTCTATCAAGGATTAGAAGTCGATGATCAACTTCTTGTGGATAGCATCAACAACACACCCTTGTTCGATAGGACTGTGAAGGACGCATATGAAGCATTGGAAGCTTTGACTCAAGCAATTGCACCTCCAAGTTGGATCAAGAAGAAAAACAAAGAGAAGCTTGGAGAAAGAGGCAAAATTTCCAAAAACACGCGCGAAGATATCAACAAGGAATTGAAAGAAGCTTGAGAGAAGTTACTCAAAATTGATGGAGTCATAATTGAACTTTTCAAAGCCATGAGTGACACTCTCAACATCACCATGGAACTTTTGAAGGAGCACACTCAACGTTCCTTCACCAATGGAGAATAGTCCACGAGGATATCTAGCCAAAGACATTAAATGAAGGCGCTAATTGGGAGGCAACCCAATACACTAACATCTATCCTTTTTCTTTTGAATTTTCTTTTTTTAGTTATAGGTCATTTTGCAGTTTCAATTCAAGGGAATCAATCACGCAATGGAGACATGGAAAAGAAGCACAAATGAAGAGCAATTGGAGCTTGCACTTTGCAAAAATAGAGAAGCTTTCTTGAACTTCAATCTCATTTAATTTCCTATGTTTGATTGATTGATTGATGCATATCAATTATTTTCTTGAATTGAATGTTTTTCCATACATATTATCATTGTACAATTGTCTCATGCATCTCATACATATAGACTCTTAAGTGATAAGAACATAAGGTCAATCTTTTAATGGTTATCAAGTGGAATTTTTGGTGAAAAATCAAGTGTTTTTGGATTGAAGAAATTGGGGAATATTGTAAGATTTTTGGATGATAATTTTAGTTGAAGTTCCAATTGAGTTTGGTAGCAAAATTGTAAAAAGGAAGCAAAATGAGGAGCCAAACCCGATCCCAGCTGGGGCCCCATGCCGCAAGCCTGGGCACCCAGCTGGAAAGCCCCAGCGCCCAGCCGTAAGTGCCAGCGCTGGAGGCCGACTCAGGGTGGGCGCCCAGGCGCTTTGCCTGAGCACCCAGCCCGTTGCCTTGGGCACCCAGGTGCCGCGGGCTGTGCACGGACAGCGCCTAGCACCCATGCCCATGTCGATGTCACCCAACTCACAACACCCATCACCCATCTCAAACACTATAAATACCACCCAACACCCACTTCAAACCCTTCTACACCCACCTTCATTTAAAACCCACTCAATTTTCTTTTCTCTTGCCTACATTCACATATTCACTCACTTTAATCTTCAAATTTCACTACTTCATCACTTATAAATCATTTTTTTCATCTTTTTATCACCTCAAACACTTGCCCATTAGATTATCCAACACTTTTTCCATCAAATCCATCAATTTTTCAAATTTTCAAGTTTTGGGAAAGTGGTTATTTTCTTTGGATTCTTGTTTGGAGTGATTAGAAGGGAGATAGGAGATAGTTTGGAAGTTGATTGGAGCATTTTAGAGCATTGGGGAGTGCTGCATTGGATCTTAAAGAAAGATTTTTCAAAAAACCCTACAAGGTAACCTAGTACCCACCAAGTGTTCGAGAAAATGTCAAGAAGAGTGAGAGCAGCAGCATCAACATCTCAAGCCGCACCAATTGAGGAGGAACCCGCCATACAACCTTTCCTTAGTATGCCGCCACCCATATTTGTTGATAATGAATGTCAAGAGTGGTATGAAGCAAGGTATCACAACTCTTTCATAATAGAAAAAGTGCTTCCAACTAACATTGATCAAGAACTTGGAGTTAGGCCATTGTTTGTCAATAGAGGTTGGGGATCAGTTCTTCAAGTAGATGGAAACTACTACCCCAATTTGGTGAAGCAATTTTATGCCAACATGGACAAGGTTCGTTAAGGTTATTCCTACACCATCAACACAATGGTCAAAGGTAACATTTGTATCTATCTTTTCCATTTGTATCTATCTTTTCCATTTGTATCTAAGTACATTGTAGTTGATAAGGAATACTTGTGCCGTTTACTTGATTTGAACAATGAGGGTAGTATGTTCTATTTTACTTATGTTAATGGAGAGCAAAGGACCGCCACCGAGAGCACATGGAAAAGGGATGGTGCTTTAAGGAGGTTTGACATTCCTCTTGGTATGGATAGCCAAGGGAATAGAGAGGTAAGAGTTAAGTACATGGAACCAAGGGATAGACTTGTGTGTTACTCATTGCATCAAAATGTCATTCCTAGGAGTAGTAACAAGCATAAGCTTCGCATTGAAGACTTCTATGTTGTAGACAAGCTTTGCCATGGATTAGGTCATTGTAATGGAATACCAATGGCTAGGTTGTTATTCTCAAGGATGTGGGAAGTAGTTCATTCTTCACATGAAGATAAGGCATTTGTTTTCCCAATGTTGATTAGCAAGATTTTGGTCAATGAAGGAGTTGAAGTCGATGGTGAGTATTGCTGATCGAGCTCAAATTATGCATATTTTTTTAGCTATTTTTCTATACCTTTTACCACTTTTATATGCATTTATACCTTATTTTCTAAGTATTTGCGTTTTTAGTCTCTATGAGATGTGAAATTGAGAATTTGCTTGTTTTCACTACTTTTGGAGCTATTTTGATTACTTTTTACACAGATATTAGCAAAGTAATTTTGAGTATAGATTTGGAGATGCAAAGTTCGTGTTTGAAGATTTCTTGAAGATAATTTGAAGATTTGAAGATCATTGAAGAATTATTTCAAGGAGCAAGGATTGAAGATTGGAGCTCAAATTGCAAAAGATTGAAGCCAAACCCAGAAGAAGTCCTGAAGTTGAGGATTTTTGGATAATTTATATGGGAATATACTCAGCCCATATCAACCTATAATTGGAGTTAAAATCCCAATTTGTGGGCCTTATATCCAAAAGAATATCCAAATCCCGCATTAATCCCGTAGATTTGCGATATAAGCCCATTTTCAGCGCAGTCTCGGTAGAAAGGCCATAACTTTCTGCTCAGATGTCCGTTTTAAGCCCATGAGTAGCCGTTGGAAAGCTAACTCTGAGCTCTACAACTTTCCTTTGAAGACCGAAGCCCAATTCTGCTGTTTCCAAGCCCGAATCTGCCGGTGAAGTTTCTGCAGAAATCCAGAAAATTCCAGAATCCTATTCTAACTTGGATTCTACTCTAGGATGACATCTAATCCTATTTGGAGTCTAAGTCAGCCCTAAACCGCCCTACCCTTGTTTCTCCACTATAAATAGCCACCTTAGGACTAGATTTTAGATATAATTTTATTCTTCATAAGATATATTGTTTAGTTGAAGGTTTGGAGGAGAAAAACCCTAGGAGCCGCCGCCCCCTTCTCTTCCTCATCCGTAGATAAGTTTTCTTCTTCTTATTTGTGGATGATCACTCAATTTATGAGTGAGTAATCCTTTTCTTTTCTCCAATGTAGAATTTAATTGATCTCTTGACTAATTCCATGGTGAGATTTTGTGCTTTTATATGAGAATTTATTTGAGTATTTCTTGGATCTCTGTATGAATTCTATGTTGCTTGTTTTGATTGACTGGGTCGACACTTTCATGATAAATTGAGTTAGCATTAGCTAGATTAGGTTGTGAATTAATCACTCCAGCTTAATTTTATGTAGCAATTGGATGTGAATTAATCCTCCATCCAAGAGAGAAAAGAATCAATGGGCGAGAAATTTCTCATTGTGCTTGTTATTAAATTACTTGTTCTTCATGCTTTATTCCTAAGTGATCTCTAAGCCCTAAGAAAGTAATTGATTGCTGAAAGAGTAAAAGGGATAGATTGACTTTAATCGGTAATCTAATCTAATTAAGGTAATTTAGGTTAAGTCCGACAGGCTATTCAAGGTTCTCATAATCTTTAGATATCAATGATCCATGTTATTGTTGTCAAGAGGGATATTAATTCTATGTTGAGGTTTCTATTTAATTGTTATTCTCAATAATATTCACTGCTTTTTGATTTAATTGTTTTCTTTAATTTTCTTTGCTTGCTTTCTTAGTTAATTTACTTTAGTTAGATTTAATTTTAATTCTTCTTTAAAATTCTCTTTATTAATTTTGTTTTTGTTTTGAGAAAAAGGTAAGTAGACCGTTCTTCTCTGTGGGATCGACCCCCTACTTGCCCTAGCTAGTTTAGTTAGTAATTGTTGGGATAATTATTTTTATGATTGCTGACGACCTATCATAAATTTTGGCGCCGTTGCCGGGGAGATTGTGTTTAATTTTCTTTTTCTCTTATTTTATTTT
>AWWV01016206.1:0-28853 GCA_001974805.1 Corchorus capsularis
CTGATCACCCTTTTTACTTTCCTGACTGACTCCATTTTCTTTCTTTTTCTTTTTAGATTTTTCTTCTATGATTCTTAATTTATTGATACTCTAGACTCTTAAATGCGTGGATGCACATGATGAATGAAATTCCCTTTGAATTTAATTACCCATTAATTATACGAGGAACACCTTCGGCCGCCTCCCAATAAATGGTAAACGAGCTCTGGAAATTTCCTAGACTCCGGGAGAAGTCGAGCAAACTCAGACACGCATGAATGAGTCGCCCTCCTTTTCCTTCACGGGAATCATTTTAATTTTAATCTTATGATCATGGCAACAACAATATAATCATGGAATTTAAATATGGGTGCACATGTAACTTTTCCTAAATTCTAAGCCTTAATTTTAATTAAACTCGGTTTGGATTGAGATAGTTAGACTTCTAAGCACAAATACCAAATACCAAGCCCAACTAAAACAAGCCCAAATTGACCATACATGACAAAACTCAAATAAATAAATAAAAGCAAAGCCCTATAGGAAAAGGCCCAACAGAAAACTAACCAACATGCAAAGATAAGGTCCAATTAGTCCTAATCCCAAACATTATTATCAAAGCCCAAACGAATCTACCCAAACCTAAATTTTATGATTTCTAAATTACCAAAGTGCATTTTTACTTCCTAAATTACTAATTTACCTAAAGTCAACCTTTTCCATCCAAATTACCCTACTTAATTACTAAAGCTTTTATCACTACCACCAACATTTCATCCGTAAATCAAAAGGCCCAAATTTGACTTCTAACTTATCAAATCCTAAAGTCCATTTAATTCCTTAAATTTCCAAATTCAAAAATTTCCTTAATCTTAGGCTATTTTATTTCTAACTCTTTTTCTTTCATTTTTTGATTTCCAAATTATTCAATTATCAAAAGGCCATTTAAATTATTAAACTACCTACTCATGAACATAAAGTCAACTTTCGGTTTCCAAATTTCCATATTTAGTTCTCCAGCTAAGGCTTTTGCTCCTAATTACTAATATTTACCCCCTAAATTAAAGACCTAATCTTTAGCTCTAATTACTAGAAAATAACTCAACTTTATCAATCAAATTAATTCCTTTTTTTTATTTATTTGCACCAAACCTTAATTTCGTCTCTGAACCATCTTTAAATTCCAAATTTTAGGATATTTTATTGGAACTTGGTTTATTATGATAATAACTAATTTAGTCTTAAATCTAAGCTGAGAGGGACCAGATTGCATAAAAATCTATTGAATTAGTGACCAAATCGTTTGAAAGCTAAATCTAGGGATCTCAAAGCATAATAATACCAGGACTTAATTGACAAGCTTAATAAATAACAACACTCAGAGACATATAAACCACACATAATGACATGCCTATAAATGCTAACTCATTTATTATTTTATGAATACTTAAAACCATACCTTGCCGTCCTCTCTCTCTAAGAGTCGTCGGAAATCACCTCAGCCACCGGCGCCACCGTGCACCACCGCGTCGGAGAGATTTCCGACCACCGTTGGGGTCCAAAGTCAGCAGAAAGCGCCGCCTTGCCCTCCTATTCTCAGATCTGCTCTTGTCTCCCCTCAATGATGTCTCAAAGTGTGCCAAGCAACCCTTCCCGAATCAAACGTTCAGGTGTTCAGATCTCGTAATCCGGCCACCCAATAGGCTTCGTATTCAGGTATCTTTCTTCCGCCACTAATATCTTGCTTTTCCACGACCAAGTTTTGTAACCCAAGCTCTTAAGTAAAAACCTAAATATGAGACCTATGAACCTTAGCTCTTTCCTTTTCCTTTTTTTTTTGTTTTAAGGTGAGGTGACTACAAGGATGAGGAACGGATGAAGCTTTGCGGAGGTAAGAAGATTTCTATTTTTGTATTTTTTGGTGTCTGGGTTTCTAAACAGAAAAGATGAACTTTGCTTCTTTTTTTTGTTTTGAGTTTTCTATTTGTACTATGCTAAGGAAAGAAAATAAATAAAAAAAGAGTCTTTTTTCTTGGTAGTTTAGTTGGAAAAAATGCTTAAAGGAAAAGAAGGCTATAGTAAATTTTTTGGTTTTTTTTTTGTTTTGATGAACTAAGAACGGAAAAAGAAACTGGAAAAGAAAGATCTTTTTTTTTCTTTTTTTCTTTTGGTAAGCTATCCTAACTAAGAGGTAGGAAACCCAAATGAATTTTTTTGCTACTAAAAAACGCAGGAGAGGACTGCTAGGGTTTATGCTTCTGTGTACCTGTCTCTTTTTTTTGGGATTTGTGTCTCCTCCAGGGTTTTAGACTTGGGAAAAAGAGGTTTTTATATGCCAATTTGGTGTCCTTATTTTTGATCCACGGTTGAAAGTCAGTTTTCTCTTTTGATCCTATGGTTGAGATCCTCTCAGTTTTCACTTGCTGACTTGGCTTTTTAATGATTTATGATTTGTTTCTTGCTTGGTGAGCTGTCTGAAATGCATGATTTTGATTGGCTCATTGTTTTGATGATGGGTCTCTTTGCATGTGATTTCGGTTTGGGTTCATTCTGCTGATACAAATGTTGATCTGCTGCTGTATTAGTACTGAAATAAGCCTTGTGCATGCTAGTATTCATCCATTTGCTGATGCAGCTGTCATCTTGTACCTTGATATTGTCTCTGATGTTTGCTCTTGCTGATGAATGGCTAAGATCATGTGTTTGATGAAGTGTAATTGTGGTTGCTATGCATGTGATCCTGTCTGATCTTGTTTACCCTCTGCACCCTCCAAGTTAAGTACTCTTAAGCTCCATTTCAGCACCAATTTCAACTTTGTTTTGGCTCAACTTGTCACTAATTCTTCTTTTTCTTCTACAGGCTTCTCTTGGAGCTCAAAATTTGAACTCACGTGAATTAGCACTATTTTCACTTGTAATACCATTGTACTATCTGTATCATTTGTAACTATAAAATGAATTAATGAAATCCTTTTTTCTTTAACCTATTTGGGCTAATAATATTTGAAAAGTGACCCAATTACAAGGAAACAAAATTGTCCTGACTAAGCCCAAAGAATTAGTGGCAGCCCAACTATATGTGAAGATCCAAAGAAAATGCAAGTTAAATGTCCAATAAGAAGGCCCAACATCCAACAAATGTAAAAGGCCCAAAGAAATTGATTTAATTTACAAAAGGATGAGGCCCAACATAGTTGGCCTGATAAATAAGACAAGGCCCCCATGATAATTGAATTTCTACTCAAACGAAGATAAAGAAAGAAAGCAAGAAGTGGTCTCAACAGAAAGTTGAAATTGGCCAAACTCAAGTGACAACCCATAATAAGGGAACAAATGGACCAATTGAAATAAAATGTTCAACACTTAAAAGGAAAGGAGATTAATTATCCTACACCCAAAATTGGGTGTCTACATTGATACTATAATTTATTTATTTATGCAATAATAATACGAAACAGAAGGCATAAAACCAATCATATAGGATCATATTGATCTCAATAAATAAATAAATAAATAAATCATAGGATCATATTATTTATATATATAGGAGGAAAGAAAAAAGAATAATAAATTCTAAAGCAAAATAATTAACAAAATTAGAAGTGTGTGTGTAATGTATTCCTCTCCTAGCCCATATACTTGAACAACATAGTTGTCAATTTCTCCAAAAATGTCTCATCAACCCGTTCACGTTCAGTATCCTTGTCCATGTTCATTATTAATGACTTAATTTTGTGGTCATAGTGATGGCGGCAATAGCTCCCATTGGCTTCAAAAGCCTTCAAAAGCTTCAAGAAAAATAGCAGGTCCATGACAGAGTTGTGCTTCTGCATCTCCTCTTTGCAACACAACAGGATTCGATTAGACCACTTCCGAAAATACCCTGCCACGAAGTCACCGAAATCCTGAGGGGGTTTCTCCATTATGGAGAGCATGGTTTCACAGGTCTGCTTGAAAATCACTGCTGCTTTTTTCTTCTCTTTTAATTCATGCCTAGACCTAGAAGAAGTAGAAGGAACACATTCCTCCTGGACCTGGTAATTAAGAAGAGAATTCTGGATGAATGTAAGTATTTCTAGAATGTTAAACCGGTAAATAGGAACTTGTAAAAACGGCACAGCAACTTTTCCATCTTGACCAAGTTTTGGGTTGTTCAAAGAATGGACCCAGGAGTGGTAGAACAATTGGGGAGGCTTGGATGGATAATCGTACGGAATCAATATATCGAAAAAGAAAAAGCCGTAACGATATGGGGTGTTTTCCAAACCGGCAATTGCAGCTCTTATAAGATCCACTCCTCTCCCTTTGGAATCGTACCCTCTAACAAAAATCCAATTCGGAAGACTTTGCTCCAAAGTTTTCAGCTCTTGCTTCATTATCTTTTCCAGAGATTTTCTGCGGAATATTTCGTTGATGGGGTATAGGTAAGGGAAAAAGTAATGATCATGAAAAACAGTGATTGGGAGTATGTCAAACTTCTTAAACCCACTGAATTTTTCCTCCACATCGTCCACTATCTCTTCGATTTCTTTTGTTGCTTCCATATGGGCACCACTTCTGACGAACAACTTACAATCACAACCAGAGAAGAATTCACAAATAACAACAGAGAGAAATAAAATAAAGCTAATTTATGAGTAGGAACAATAATAACCATTCAACAAGGTTGCTACTTCTTATACGTACACAAACTCTTCAAGTCTTCAAATTCTCATAGAACTAGTACTTTAAGGGTAAAAGTTTTTTTAAAATTTTTTTTTTATTTTTTAATTTATTTTTGGTGTACCATGAAGGCTTGAGTTAATTGACCCACCCAATATATATGCTTGCTATATATATATTTTTTTTTTTTCAATGGGAATACATTCAACTAACTGGGGGAGGGGGGATGGGAGAGGCTGGGGGAGGGGGGATGGGAGAGCAAGGGTTTGAACCCTACCTCCTAGGTGAATTTTTTAAGGTTTGGCCACTAGGCCAAGACCTCAAGTTCACTAGTAAAACTTCTATCAATTAATAATGTTGGAACTATGAAAATTTATTAATCTAGAGAGTTATTAATTAATCGATAAATTAATAAAATATTAATTTAAATAGTTTTTTTTATTCCATAATATAAATTTGATTATATAAATAAATATAACTAATATACATAAATATGTATTCATTGTTTTAAGTATTCAAACCATTGACTAATTAAATAAAATTTAATACTAGTCATGTTCATTGTACTAGTTATAAATGAAATTATGTTCATTACAATAGATTCATATTTTACTAAATTGTCTTAGATATATATGTAAATTTTAGAGAATTATTAATTTATATATTGATGGGACTATATATATATATATATATATATGTAAGGGTTTTTATAAAAATTATTATCTTATAAATTTATCGAAATTACTAATTTTTATAACTGACCCAAGTCGGGACCGGAGTAAAATATTATTTAAGAGAGGTTATTAATTTATCGAGTATTAATTTATGGAAGTTTTACTATATACTAGTATTTATCTTCACGTGCATTGCACGTGGCACAACACGTGTGGACAAGAACTAAGAACACCTAAAAATCTCTTACTAAGAAAAATAATTAGTTACTCCCTCTGTTCCTTTTTAATTGTCCATTTCCCTTGTTTTCCAGAAATACCCTTCTTGAAACATGCATTTAATTAAAAGGTCAAACATGCATTTAATTAGAAAGAAGCAATGACTTAAGGGTATTATAGGAAGATTAAGTGAAATTGTAATAGAATTTAGGAAACTAACTAAATTTAACTACTTTTCTTAAAGAAATAAATTGGTTAAAAGGGACAATTAAAAAGGAACAGAGGGAGTAATTGCGAAAAGAAAAATAATTAGTTACAAGAGAGAGACTAATTAATAGTGAGAGTCAGTTAGGATCTAAGAGGAGCTCCTTAGAGCTAAACTAAAAGAAGAAGAAGAAGAAGAAATAGACAATTAAAGAAAACAGCAGGCTTCAACCTGCTGAAAAAAGGATGGCAGCAGGATTAAATTAAAATTAAAATTAAGCAGCCTCCAAAAAAGAATGTTGTTGGTGCTGGTTCTACTGCGGGGATTGAGCAGCCAAACCCAGCCATGACTTGCTGTCGCCTGCCGCGGAGCTAGTTGTTCGATATGGTGCTTTCGTGGTGATCCTGTAAAAAAATGATCAGAATGATAATAGTATTAAATCGCGATCGTGGCCCTTGTCGCGGACGCGGTCGCGGTTGTGGGTGTCGCGAACGTTACGTAACGCGTCGCGGCCGTAAATTTTTTTCAAAAAATCGCATTAGTCACAAAACTAATAAACTTATATATGCTGACATTGTATTTATTCATTTTAACCTTAATTTTAATTTTTATAATTTTTATTTGATTTATAAAAATTTTAAAAGGTATAATTCTGAAAGTTAAGTTTCTTTGAAACTACAAAATCAATAATGAAATCATTCATGCCAAATAGTTATATACATGTATATAAATATTATATTTTATATACAATTGAATAATGGAGGAAATAAAATAAAAAGAACCAAGTTTGATGGCCAAAAACAAAAAAAACCGAAGTGCACTAATGTCTCAATCAAAACGGTGCGTGTGACCCTTGGCTTTTTTGTCTAATTTTTCATCCCCCTTTAGCTTTTTAGCACCCAAAACAGACTAACAGAGAGCACTGAAAACAGAGAGCTTAGTTAGGTTGAGGGCGGCTGACCAAAGTTTACAAAGCAAGGTTTGGAACCTAATTGGATTAAGATCTAAATGGACGGACTAAATCTAGTCCGTTAAAGGAAGTTTTTGGAATTTGGATCCCTCCCTGTTTGTTGGCAAAGGAGCCCGATTAGTTGCGGATGAATGAGAAATAGGAATAGCCGTTGAGTCAGTCTATGGTAGTCTCCTTGATGCAGCTGACTTCCGAGTCTCCCATAGTAGAAGACCTGGGCGGAACATGGTGGATTCCGATGATCATGTTTTCGAAATTGCCCATTTGCTTTCTTGTGTTGGCCCTCTATACCTTCTCTTTCATTTAGCTCCTGAAACCATTACGTGTCGGCCGCATCGCCGAGTTTTCACCATCGTATCGGCCGTTACGTATCTGCCGCGGCTGATACAGATGCGATTGTCGAATCCCGATTACGATGTGGGAAAAATCGTATCGGTGAGCTCCTAAACTGTTACGAATCGGCCGATTTTTAGTATTCAACTCAAAATTGTATAACTATCGTTCTTGCCCAAAGTCTTAATCTTTTATTAAGTTGTTATGAATACAGCAACTTATGTGATAATCCCAAACAACGAAGACTCAAATCCAAAATCCACCAACATCTAACCTACAAAACTTCTTCTTTTCCTCAAATCTCCAGATCAAATAGAAAGATTTTGAAAGAAAAAATGTAAACAAATATATATATATATATATATCAGGACTCTTAGCCCACAGTACATGAATCACAAAGAATCAAGCTATAGCCTATGTCAGGGAAAAAAAAATCAGACTCCAATCACCTATAACGTCTAAAGCAAATTACAAAAACACTTATATTATGTAATTTGCCATATAAATTGATCTCTAGATGCCTACCTATCCTTTCTCTTCTCTAGGAACCGGTGCAGAATATATATAGGAAAATAGGTTCAGCAAGTTCTCAATGCTGATATACCTTTATAAAGAATAAGTACTACCAACCTGCTGTTCTGCCATACTGTTTTTGAAACTTGCCGATGAATCATCACTTACTGCCACCAATTGTAAAAGAAAGGATGATAAAAAAGCCCGAATTAGAGTTCTGTTTGGATTTGTATATTAGGGGAGGATAAGGAAACAATGACAGCCTAAGTTTCCATAAGAATTCCAGTTTGATTTTCTTAAATGTTGGAATTATTACCAACAGCCATATATACCTTAAATCTAGGTGTTGTGCACCACCAAACTAGGCCCAAGGCCCACCTAGCACTTAAAGCCCAAAGACCAACTAAAGGCCCAAGGCCTCCTATATATAAGGTAATACCTAAGGTATGACCTCTCATTATGTTCTATGATATCGATTATGTCATAGGATGTTCTATATGCTTCACTATGTGATATCACACTCCACCACACTCACAAACACTCAAAGTGGACCTCACTTACTTGACCGTCGGAGGAGGTCCCCCCAAAACACCACAGGGGGATCTCTTTCTAATGGTTTGCTCTCTTGCAGGCCTCTTTCGGAGCTCGATCTCATGCCACGACATACTTCGGCATCAACAATTTGGCATCGTCCGTGGGGATCGACGAGAGGAAGCTCCGGTCAAATTACACGGCGAACCGACGCCGGACGGAGCGTCACGCGCCACACGCACCGTCACTGTCATTTCTCCTCTTCTTGCCGCTTCCGACTCAGATCTACGAAAATCCGGCAAACTTCTTGTTACACCGCCAACACTAGCGGCTGGGGGGCAATTGTTGTGCACCACCAAACTAGGCCCAAGGCCCACCTAGCACTTAAAGCCCAAAGACCAACTAAAGGCCCAAGGCCTCTTATATATAAGGTAATACCTAAGGTATGACCTCTCATTATGTTCTATGATATCCATTATGTCATAGGATGTTCTATATGCTTCACTATGTGATATCACACTCCACCACACTCACAAACACTCAAAGTGGATCTCACTGACTTGACCGTCGGAGGAGGTCCCCCCCCCCCCCAAAACATCACAGGGGGATCTCTTTCTAACGGTTTGCGCTCTTGCAGGCCTCTTTCGAAGCTCGATCTCATGTCACGACATATTTCGGCATCAACACTAGGAATTCATCAAATCTAGGAATTCATCAAGACTCCATGGCAAAGAGTGGAGGTGCCAAGAGTATGCAGTTAGTCTTCTAGGTGTCGTTTAAAACTCAAAACTCTGGTGTAAAAAGGATTTTGGAGATCGGTGGTGAGACGAAAACCAAATACAAAGAAGCAGACTAAACCAAATACTAATAATAATTTTTTGTTTTATAACGTTAGTGTTAGAAGTTTAGTTAGTATAGAATTTCATTAGGAAGGGAATTTATTCAAATATTCAGCACGTAGCAATCTTTTGTGAGGTAGATCTAATCAAATGTAAATTAAGATAATTAATGTATTATTATTAATTAATTGTATAATGACAGTTTAGAAATATGTTAAAAAAAGGGTATAATTGGCGATTCAAAAGTTTTATAGTTGAACGTACTTTTTAATATAGTATAGATAATTTTAAACCCCTAGCAAAATTACTAAAGCATCCGGCCCATGGACGGATGGACTTGATAATTAGGGTGTGCCTCAATTTCTTAATCTTTCACATGGGTGATGTTGTAGCATAAAGACGCGACCCATTGTGTGGCTTGTGCTATTGGGCTCCATGTTGCATGAATAGTGGTAGGAGAACATGACCCAATCTATTGTTTGTGTTTTTGGCCTTAGCCTTTTAGGGGAAGAAGTGAGATGGCATGGGAAAACAATTACGGTGACGTATCTTTTTTCTTTTTTTTTTTTTTTTTTTGAAAACTATACTCATCTAACTCTATTAATAGTGTGAAAATGAATAATCGGTTATTGGGTTTAAAATTTTGAATTCATTGAGCCCAAATATAGTATGGTGTGAACAATATTTACATTCATTAAACTAAGTTAATGGCCTTTAATTTTCTCACAAGTGAGAGAAACGAAGCGACAACAGTGAAGCAAAATTGAACTCGAGAAGGTTTTTGGGGAAATTTCATTTCATTTTTGTGTTCCTCCATTGTTGAAGGATATTTAACAATGTATTTTTTAAAGGATTTATTTTTGAAGGATATATTATGATGATATATATTACATTACTATGTGTGGAAACAAGTATACACTTACAAAACAAATAATAGGTATAAACAAGTTTACCCACATTAAAAAAAATCCCCGTAATGCAAACGCGGGATACCCGTCTCGTATATAATTTAAACTTGTATAAATGTAAAGTAAAAAAAGAGAAGGAAACAAAGTAACAAACAATACATGAAGCCCCTCTCACAAATTCCATAATATTTTTTTTCCAAAACTTGATTTGTATATAAACTTTATTAGATTAGAAAAACTATTGTTCTACACAAAGTTATAACTGAATGAAACCTCAATCTTAATAAAAGCTCTCAATATGACCAACCTTAACAAAAGCTCTCAACCTAAAGATATTTTTATTCCTCCTCTCCTCCCCCATTGCCTCCTTTAATCTCTCAATCTCTTTCTCCATCTTCCTCTTTTCAACCAGATCTGAATCCTACGGAATCTGATATGGGAAATTCCACATCTCAATTACCCAATAATCAAAACTCTCCTAATAATATTCCCTCCCCTGATCATGCTGAAACCTCACTTCCTTCTCCACCTCCTGTGACGCCAATTTACTCTTCCCATGTTCCAACTACCAATCCTAATGAAAACCAACCAACTCATCCTTTTAAACCGCCCGTTCAATCAACTACCCCCTTTGTCTTACAAAGAAAAGCTTATGAATCAAACTAATCACATCTATTTTGATTCATTGCTTGATGATTTCTCTTTGGAACCAACAATAGCTTTTGCTCCTAATTTGTCTCAATCTGAAAGTTCAATTCTTGCTTTAGTTCTATCCATGGAGGAAAAGCTTAAAATTTCTCAACAGTGAAAAATACTCTACTGATCAAGTTAATTGGTCATCCTTTATCAATTGTTCGCTTGGAACCAAAACTTCAAAGATTATGGAAAACAGCCAGATCTTTTCAAATCATTGATCTAGGCCATAGCTGCTTCATCATGAAATTCTCATCTCAGGTTGACTACATCTCGGTTCTAGCATGAGGGCCTTGGTTTCTTTATAATCATTATCTTAAAGTTCAGAGATGGCAACCAGATTTCCGTCCATCTGAAGTGGAATTTGATCGTATTATAACTTGGCTTCAACTTCCAAAGCTGCCGATTGAGTATTATGATCAATCTATCCTCTTCAAAATTGGTAAGATGATAGGAACTGCAATCAAAATTGATGCTCACACAGGTAATATGGTTAGGGGAAGATATGCTCAGATTTCTCTTGAAGTTGATTGTTCTAAATCTCTCCCTAAATCTATTATGATTGGTAATTTTGTTCAAAAGATTTCTTATGAGGCTTCTACTCCTTTTTGTACCTCCTATGGTATGTTCAATCATTCTGATTGTTCACAACGTGTGGAAAGCAATGAAGAAAAGAAATCTTATTCGGTTGCAGAGGATAAGATTAAGAAAAATCAGAATTCTTCTACTTCATCTCAATTATCACAGGATGCTCCGGAAAAGGTCACAGTAACTTCAAGGATTTCTGAGGAAGATCAATGGCATGTTGTTACCAGGAAACCAAAGAGGAGAAGATCGGAGAAACTTTCCAATCCTAAACTGCCAGGTAAGATACCAAGTAAGAGCCATCAGGAACCAACTCAAACTGTTTTACCTCACAAACAGACAAATTCTACCACTTCCTTTTCAAAAATTTCAAAAAATAATTTTAATTCTAAAATCTTATCTATTTGGTTTCCTAAAGATGCTTGTAAAGATACTAAGCCTATTGGACCTTATAAGCCTATTAGTTTAGACCCAACTAAGAATATTAAAGACTTAGCATTTAATTCTGAGGAAAACATTCCCCTTGTGCCAGCCCAAGTAGATAATCTAGGCCTAATTAATAAGGATATTTATTCCCCTGTCCCTTCTGATGCTTCGATAGAAAACCCAACCCTTCCAGCTTCTATGTCAGTTTCCACTCCCCTCTCTTCTTCCATGGCTTCCATTGGAAACCAAAACATGACAGACCAATTAACTTAAACCCTCCCCATCATTACCTCGCCGCCCATATCAAACCTTGAGAACCAAAATATTTCCCTCATCTTTCCTTCAACCAATGTTTTATCCTCTCCCCAACACAACTCAGCTACTTGCTTGCCACGTAACCAATCTCTGCCAACAAACCTGCTATCTGTTCAAAATTTACACAATGACTGTTCCCATGCAACTCTAAACATTTCTTCATCATCCTCTCTATTTAACCAGACTTTTTCTTCTCCAGTTTCTCCACTAAACCCTTCTTCTCTTCTCTCTGTTCAAAATTCTTGTTTTACAGAGGAAAATGGCATCTCCACCTCGAACAAGAAGTCTCTTAGCCCCACCCCAACCATTGAATTTGGACCTCAACGACCCTCCTCCCCATCCAACTGTTCTCTTTCTGGGACCAACCCTACCTGCTCCACTACCCCAATTCAATCCAAGACAGGAAGTACCAATCTCCACTTTCTAGATGTTTCTATAGGCTCTCCATCGCTCACCTTCTTAGCTTCGAAATCTGCTAGAAAGTCTAAACCTTCGAAATCAAGGCCCAAACCTTCAACACCCCAAAAACATTCTTTGAAATCCTCCAAGAAGAGACAAAATGTTATTCTCCGCTCCAGGAGAATATATTTTCCAATCGAGTCACTTTCTTCCCCAACTTTTTGCTGTCCCGTCCCAAGCTCCCATGGTTCATACCATCGTAGAAGCAACCAGAGACTTGCTTCTTCCTCAGAGGGAACATATGTATCTTCTCAAGATTGCGGTAAGAGAAAGCGATGTTCCACTCCACCCTGTGATGAATTTGAATCCAAACGCCAATGTTCGACCACTGAACCTCAGTCGCAATCCCAAGAGAATCAACACCTCCTTTTGACTTCAACTTTTATGCAGATATTAGCATGGAACGTTAGGGGAGCAGGTAGACCTGAGTTCCTTTCTGAGATAAATGGTATGATTAATAGGTTCTCCCCCTAAATTCTTGTGTTAATGGAAACCAAGGTGTCAAGCTCTAAAGCTAATAGAATCATCTCCTAACTTCCTTATTTTGGAAAGATTTTAGCTAATCCCATTGGCCTTTCTGGAGGTATCTGGCTTCTCTGGGATCCAAATCTTATTTGTGTTCACAGTCATGCAACCTCTTCTATAAATATTACTGCTCAATTCCATACACTTGCTCCGGATCTTCCTATTACCTTGTCTGCTGTTTATCAGTATCCTCAACCCCATCGTCATTACCAGGTATGGAATGATCTTATTAATATTTCCCATTCTATTAGTGGTCCCTGGTTAGTTTTTGGAGATTTTAATTGCATTCTTGAACCTTATGAGCAATTTAGTAGATTTCACTTGCCTTTTAGAGCCATGCAACTTTTCATAACTGTCTTCAAGATAGTAACCTCTATGATCTAAGCTTTTCTGGTCCTTGTTTTACTTGGAATAATATTACTTCTGGTCCTAATCATATTAGAAGAAGACTTGATAGAGCCTTAGCTAATGATTCTTGGCTTCAAGTTTTCCTTAACTCGTCTGTGCTTAATATTCCTTCTATCCACTCTTATCATGCAGCTGTTTTAGTTGATTCAAATCCAACCCTATCACTTAGTAAAAAGAGATTTAGATTTGAAAACCAATGGTTAGAAAGAGATGATTACAAACAGATTGTTAAAAACATTTGGTCTCAACCTAGGGTTGGTTCTTTTGGTTTTGATTTTGCTTCTAAATCTTTAAAATTAGCTTTTCTCTCTAAAGATTGGCAAAAGAATGTGTTTGGTAATATTAAATCCTCTATTAATACTCTAAAGAATGAGCTTCATAATATCCAAGCTTCTTTTTAACCCTAGTTCTTTAGACTTTAATAGAGTTGAAAGTGAACATAATATTATCAAACAGATTAAACATCTTGAAAAGCTAGATAAATTGTATTGGTCCCAAAGAGCTAAGGATAAATTTATTAAAGATAATGCTGCTAATACAAATACTTCCATGTTCGTGTCAAACAAAAAAGAAGACAAAATGGTATCAATAATTTGATTATTAATAACAATTGGTCTTCTGATCCTCGACTCATCAAAAATGCCTTCTTTAACCACTTCCAAAACATCTTTTCCTTCTGACTTTGATTTTGGAAATGTTGATACTCCACAACTCTCTCGATCTGATATCTCTTTTTTTTTAACTAAGAACATCACTGAAATTGAGATTAAAGAGACTATTTGGAGTATGGGACTTAACAAATCTCCTGGACCTGATGGACTTAATGTTAACTTTTTTAAGGCCTACTGGGATCTTATTAGCACCTCGGTTGTTTCTTTGGTTCAGAGTTTCTTTCATTGTGGACATCTTCTTAAACGATTAAATGAAACTTTCATTGTATTGATCCCAAAGATCCCTAATCCTTCTCAAGTTTCTCACTTTCGTCCTATTAGTCTTTGTAATACTATTTATAAAATAATTACATCCATTATCACTCAAAGACTTAAACCTTTCATTAGTAAACTTATTTCTCCATTTCGATCTGCTTTCATCCTTTCTAGACTTATTACTGATAATATTATCCTTGCGCATGAACTTATCCATACTTTGTATAAGAAACAATCCACCAAAACTTGTTATAAGGCTCTTAAATTAGATTATGCTAAAGCCTATGACAAACTGGAATGGCCCTTTATTAAAAACTGTCTTCATGCTTATGGTTTTCCTACTCACTGGATAAGTTTGATAATGGAATGTATTACAACTTCTTCCTTCAGAGTTCTTATTAATAATGAATTAACAGAGAAAATTACCCCTTCCCGTGGACTTAGACAAGGTGACCCCTTGTCTCCTTTTCTTTTCATATTGTGTTTTGATTTTCTTAATAAATTGCTTATGAAAAGAATGACCACTAATCAATTTTATGCACTTAAAGCTTCAAAAAATGGTCCTCTGATTCCTTGTCTGAATTACGCTGATGATTGTTACATCTTCTCCCGCATTGACCCTACTAGTTTGACTACTCTTAAAGCTTCTTTGCAACATTTCTGTTCAACTTCGAGTCAAACTATTCATTCAAATAAATGTTCTTTTATCTTTTCTCCTAATACTGATAATGAGGTTAGATCTCATATCTCAAACTTCTTCAATATGCCTGTCACTACTTCTTTAGACAAATATCTTGGCCTTCTGGTTTTCTTTGGAAGAAGTTTGAATTTGAATTTCAGTTTCTTGGCCTCTAGAATTAACTCCCTATTACAGAGTTGGTATAACAAGTATTTATCCTATGCTGGGAGACTCACTTTAATTAAAGTTGTGCTCTCTGCAATCCCTATTTATACTATGTCTGTGTTAAAGTTGCCAACATCTTTTACAAAAAAAATTGAATACTCTTCTTAGGAAATTTCTTTTGAATCCTTCCAATGAGGGTAATCGAAATCCTTATGTTAGTCGGAAGCTTGTTTGTTCTCCACTTGAGCTTGGAGGTCTAGGCATTCATTCGATTTCTATTTTTAATCAAGCTCTTCTGGCAAAAAATATTTGGAGACTTTTTTCTAATCTTAAGAGCCTTCTTGCTTGTGTGTTAAAAGATAAATATTTTCCTAACTCAAATGTTCTTAATGCGCATAGGAGATCTGGCTATTCTGCTATTTGGTCTGGTTTACTTAGTTGTATTCCTCTTATTTCTCAAAATATTAAGAAAGACCTTAGTAGCTTGAACTATATTAGTTTCTGGTATGATAATTGAATGGTAAACAATAAGGTTGCTGATCTCATTAATTCTCCTATCCATATTAACTTACATAATTTGGATGTTAATGATCTCATTGATAGGGATACAAATTGTTGGGATCTTACACCAGTGTCTAGCATCCTCCCTCAAATTATTTTTGATCAGATTATTGGTATTCACATTCCTTCTAGTTCATCTTCTGATGAATTACCATGTTGGAGCTTGGACAAAAATGGGAAGTTTACCGCTGCCTTTCTTTATAAGTCCTTGATCTATAATTTACCTCATATTATACATCCTCCTCTGCCATGGACATTGTAGACACCGAAATTTGGTTCAGGCCAAATCTAAGTTTAGTATGGAAAAAGTCCAATGATGTGGCCTGGTTAGGTTTGGGTTAGATTTTTAGGTGGGGTTTGGGTTTTAATAATTTATTTGGGCCAATTAAGTGGGTCAAATAATTATTTAGCACATGTAAAATAGGTCTGTGTAAGAAATTTCCTGGTAGTTTCCTAGACTTGCTCCCAAAGAATTACTGGCCTATATAAAGGCTCTATTTTCCTAACTCTAAGGGACATACACATATACACAGGTTAGAGAGGAAACCCTAAAAAGAGACAGAGAGACGGAGAGAGACACACCGGCTGCTACTCATTGTAATTGAGTTCTCAAAGCTTTTTGTTTCTTACCCGATTAAAATTATCTTGTAATTTTCCTTTGTTCGTGGCATAAGAAAATAAAGCATTGAAACTTGAAAGCAAAAGGTATATTCAATACCTTGTCTCCACGTATGATGCTCATGTATTTTTCTTGATTTCTTTACTTTTTAGTTACAATTCCGATTTGTTTTCTTTGTACTTTTCCTGTTTAATTTTTTTTCTTTTATCCTCATTGACTTATCCTGATGCTAAGGTTTTTATATGTATCATCATATATAGTTGTGTAATCTTGTCCTTAACTAGTATATAGGCAGAAGATTAATTGAAACCATATCCGAATACTTTTTTTTCTTTTGTAAATAATTTCAATGGTCAAATCTTAAATCTAATAGTTTCTTTTAATCTAATTTTGGTTCTTTTTCTTATTTTGATTTAGGCGTTGTCCTTTTTCCTTAGTTTTGTTAAGATTGTTTTGTACATAATTAGGTCATGAAATTGAATAGAACGAGCTTTAAAAAAGATTAAGATAAAAGCTCTAAAATTAAGTGGACGATAATATACCCTTTTTTTCTTTTAAATTTATATTTTGCATCATATGCATTAGATTAGGTTAAACAAAATCTGTCAAATTCTGCCAATCTTGTGGGGAATTTTGGGGATTTTGCATAATTAGGATTCATGTAAAATAATAACAAAATTGTTAAAATAATAATGAGAATATTTTCTAAATCTTGCCAAATTGTGGGAGATTTAGACGATATTTTAAGAAATAAATAAATAATAAAATTGAATAGTAATCAGAATATTTTCTAAATCTTGCCAAATTGTAGAAGGTTTAGGAGATATTTTAGGAAAATAAATAAATTATAAAGATATAATAATAATGAGAATATTTTCTAAATCTTGCCAAATTGTGGGAGATTTAGAAGATATAAAAAAGGAAATAAAATAAAAATTAAGTAAATTTGTTAATATGGAGAAACTCAATTATAAAAGTAATAATAAAAAATAATTAAAAGGTAATTTTAGATTTTGCCAATTTGTGGGAAGTCTAGAAAAATCATTAAAAATATTGGGGTCTTGCCAATTTGTGGGAGACTAAATATAATCAAAATTCAAAAACTAAAAGTGAGATTTGTAATAAAGTTAATGAATAAGAATAATCCAAGGGATGTACGAGTGGTAGTTCCTTGGAGATATTTAATTGTCTAAAATTTTTATCAAAGTGTGAGGAAATCGAAGACAATTTAATTAAAAGGGTAAATTTAACAATCATGAATTTAGAGGATTAAAAGTGATAATTAAGGCTATAAGGTTAATGTTTAGTTAAATGATACTGCCTTTTAGACAGACGTTATAGGGGTGCTAATACCTTCCCTATACGTAATCGAATCCCCGAACCTAAAATTTGGTAACAAAGACCAATGTTTAATCATTATTAATGAACTTAATTTTACATTAAGAAACATTAAAATGGTTAATCAAACTTAGGTGGCCAATCACACCTAGATAAAAAAAGATTGGTGGCGACTCCTTTCCAATGCGTCTAACGCTCAGATCTCACGATTTGCACGTTACGACATACATTAATTTGGAAACAGAAGACTTTACCAAAAGTTAAGTTTTTCTTATGGCTTTTGGCTCATGATCGCTTACCAACTGCTACACTTCTTAGTAAGAGAACCATTATTCCCTCTGCCAATTGCCATTTTTGTAATCACCCCGAAGATATTTCTCATATCATTAACTGGTGTCCTCATTATTATATGCATAGGAAATATTTAAGTCATAGGTGGGATCCAAATTTTTCTCATTTCACCTTAATTCTTAGATCTTTACACCAATTTCAAACTTATTTGCCTCTAGGAATTACGTGGATTCCTCAGGATTGTTGGCTTAGTATGGTCCTATGGCTTCTCTGGTTTTTCAGAAATGATTCTCTTTATAACCATGCTCTAATTTCTGAAAGTGAACTTCACCAAGAGATTGTGTTCTACTTACTTCCTTTCTCTGTTGAAAAACCTTTATGTTCTCTTAGTAATAAAAACAAATCTATTTGGACTTCATGGCAACCACCTCCTTTGCATTTTTTTTACACTTAATTGTGATGGCTCTTCACATGGTAATCTTGGTGTTGCGGGTTGTGGGGGAATTATTCATGACTCGTCTGGAAATATGGATACTTCTTTCTCGGCTTATCTTGGAATTACTACTAATATGATTGCAGAATTACAAGCTATCAAAATTTGAATGAAAATGGCAAAGGTTGCTAATATTTCTCATCTTCAGATTGAAACTGATTCCTTTGCTGCTATTTTGTTGTTTCAAAACAGGAAGGACCAGGCTCCAATTCACCTGCAGGCTCTCAAGAATGACATCCTAAATCCGGTTTCATCCTTTGTTGTCTCTAGTTTATGTTTTGTGTATCGAGAAGCAAACTCTATAGCTGATAGATTAGCTAATCATGCGGTTTTATCTAAATCCTTTTGTTCATACCCTCCGATTTTGGCCTCTGATGATCCTCTTTTATCTTTTTATGTCTCGGGTAGAAGAGTGGAAAGGAGGGTTTCTGCTAGATGTGTTAGTTTTATCTACCTCTCATAATGACTGTTGATATATTTGTATGAAACCCTGTCTTTGTTTTAATATAATTCCTATCGTTTCTATTGCAAAAAAAAAAAAACTTTATTAGAATTATTATTATAAAAAAAGCAAAAAAGACCAAGTAAGATAATGGGTAAAATAGGAAAAAGGGGAAGGGGATGGTGTGTTGGAGAGACTGGAACTTTAAGGAGCAGTGGCTTTTTGATGCTCCAGCGCAATTAGGAGGACTCAATCATGCCGCCAAGGGCTTGCCGAACAACACCTGTGGCACGATTGCCATTAAATTGGCACTAAACGCAGCCAACGGGAAAACAATTGGAAGCATGGCTTGGCGGTATATGGGAGAGGTGAGTCTACGAGGTGAGTCTACCAATATGGGCGGCTGCGTACGCAAAGTCTCGAAACTGAGGTTTGTTTAAACTAAAACAAGTCTCTTGGCACTCGATCCAACCCCACACTAGGGCGTTGCGTTGATATGTAATTTAATCTCTAGTTTGGAATCTCTTAAATTTTCTAATAATGGGCCTAGTACTATTATTATGCATTTATTAATTGATTCACAAGCCCAACATCCATGAGTCCAATATATATATATATATATATATATGTGGCAAATTATACAATATACCGTTATTAGAGTTTAGCAGACTACACAAGCGGGTCCTGAAGGGTGACATGTGTCCACTAGGGACTAAATTGAAATATTTAAAACTTAATTAATTAAAAAATTGGACATGTGTCAACTCCACAACCCGCTTGTGAAGTCCAAAATTTACACCGCTAGTGTATCAAATAATTACCCTATATATATATATATATAATAAAAATCAATCTCCTCGCAATCATAGTTACCGGGATCCCTCATACCCCCGTGATCTACGTTCCGAGATCCACGTTCCGAATTTGGGTACATTTATGTTCGGTTCACTTTAGGATCCCGATTTGGATCCATAAAATTGACGTTCCGAATATATATATATAAATCGAAGAAATTAAGATTAAAAAAACATAAATTGATACAAATACAATAAAAAATTAATTTATTAAGCTATTTTTTAACGAATTTAATTTTAAAATACAAAAATTTATAATATATTAATCTAAAAATGAGCATTTTGTACTCTTATGTGTCTCAATTTTTATGTAAGTAAACCAACTAAACTTAATTTATAGAAATTTTGACTATATTTAAAAGAATGCATGATATAAATCATTAACGATCCTAAATTTATTTTAATACATACTGCATCGTACCGAATGAGTATACCCCCAACGTATTACGTACCGATCTCATTCCCGTTCCCATTCCACGACCCAGACCGTACCACGATCCAGGTAACAATGCTCACAATGATTAAGCCCCTTTCTAAAAATAAATCAATACCATCGTCTTCTACTTCCCAAACGAATATCGAGTTACCTTCTTCCGGAGTCTCCCACTGGCCACTGAGCCTTCTACACAAACACTTGAGCTCCAAAATTCACCTGACATAGCAACTAAATCTTCGATAATCATTTCACTACAGACTCAAATCATTTCTTTTCCTTGTATTTGATTCTAATTTCACTAAAATTCTTTTTCCATCTTTTAACTTTCGTTGTTCCTCATTCTCTGACTCATTTCATCAAACGGGTACCGTGCATTTGTAGTGGATTATAATATTTGCTCTGAGTTAATGTAACAAATAGATAATTGTGATTTCCCAGGTTGAGATGGATGAGTTGTTGCAGAACCATTTGTTTGCAACTCATGCAATCGCTGCTTCAGGTTCTGTTGTATTTGGAACTGCTCTTACTTACCCTCTCGACACTATGAAATCACTTATTCAGGTTCCCTTTCTCTTCCATTTTTTTATAATAATCTGTTTTTTATGATAAGAAAACAATAATCTCTTTATTTAAAATATATGTTGTATATTCTGATCTTTCTAGGTGTACAGGTTGGTTCAGGTTCCCGTTCCAGTAAACAACTAACCTCTTCTCAGGTTATAAATCGTGTTCGATTTTTGTCAGGATATTCAGGTAAGTCTTCAAGCTTCTCTATTTACTTATTTATATGTATTGGATTTCCATTTTTAAGTCAAAGTGTTACATGCTCGTTAATTGTTTAGTTTGTTTGATATGAATAGACAGATGGTTGGAATGTTATGTGATTGTTGGATTTGCTTTTAACTTACAGTGTTAAAGGTTGCATATTTGGCAAAATAGAAATGTAACTTGTGAATTGATAGCCTTAATATGCTTAATTTTTGTGTATGGAGTGGATATTAAATTTCCAAAGTTTTTTTATTTTTCTTCTTTTAAACTGGGGGCGTTCAAATACATCAGCAATTAGAAATGAAGGAATAAGGGAAGAGAAATGATTTTTTCTGATATAAAATAACATTAAGAACCTTTTCCCTGTAATTTTAAAATATTTGCCAATTATGTCATGTTTGGAGTTTGGACTAGGTTTTCCATGCTCTGAGAGTATATGAGGGTGGAAATTAGAGGGAGAAAGAGCTTATGTGCAAAGGCGATGCTCTGTGCTTTTTTATGACGGCTAAACTGCGTAGTCGAATGTCTAAGACTTGGCAGTTAAAATATGAATTTTGTTGCTGCCACTGCTATTTTCTCTTTGATATTTAAACTAGTGGTATATAGTACAATTAATACTGGCTTGACATGGCTGAATCTTGAAACTATAATTTGGACAAGCATGGAGCACAAGCCACAAGGAATGTTATGTTTAAAAGATGAGAGTTGTATGATCAACAAATTTTAGCTTGATGCCTTCTAAATTTGAAGAAAAGAAATTTGTACATAAACTATGAATTAATTTGAGCTATACAAACAGGCATAGCAGTTTTTTAAATCTTAAACTTTTGTATATCTATTTCTTCATAGTTTCTTTTACTTTGTCATCCATTTCTTAGTACTGAAGACATATTTTATTTCAAGTTGGATCTCAACTTTTTACTTGGCAATTGCATAGAGTTTAAGAGACAGGTTGTGTGTTTAGGGTTTTCAATATTATTATTCCAGATATTTAAAAAAAAAATCTTTAGATTAAAGTGCCTAAAAGAATTTAGAATAATGCATATAGAATAGAGAAAAGCTAAGAGTAGAAAGTATTGTGAACGGAAAATTAATTAGTTTGGGCTTGTCCGTATTGGAAAGATGGACGTTTAATTTGTTTTGGTTGATATCTTTCTGAAATTTGAATTTAATATTGGTTGATATCTTTCTGAAATTTGAATTTAATATGGAAACTAAAATTTGCAGTTCCTTAATGTCCACTCTCCTTTTGGTCCCTTCCTTGCTTTACTTCCCATTATGCTTGTTTTTCTAGCTGTTTGAGTTTTTTAAAGGTACCTTGTCATGGTTAGTATCCTAATATTTATGTATTGATTTATTCTTTCTTTTGATAAACACAGGTTTGTACAATGGCTTTGAGTGGTTGGCTTGGGGGAGAATTTTTGGTATGGGAGCCCGGTTTGGGATATATGAAGTCTTGACAGCCTTCTATAAAGGTACTCTTGTGTCATTTACTTAGTATGTTACAAGTCAATTACCCTGAATGTTTCTCCCAAGTTTGAGGTGATTAAACCATGCACCCCATATATTGGCCAAAAAAAAAAAAACCATGCACACCATATTGTAATATTTTATGCCAGTTAGAGAAGAGACAATTTAGGAAATGTTCAATTATCCCAAAAAAAAAAATTTAGGAGTGTTAATTACATCGACCATTCTAGAACACCAATCTGTTATATCAAAGAATTCCATCTTAATATCACAATTTATAATATAAACAGGGAAATATCCAGACATAGGATCATAGTTTTCAGCTTTTAATTTTTATTCGAAGTTATTATTAATATATGAATTGCCTTATAACCATGAAACACACACTTGCCCTAAGCATTTTCTGTCCATCCATCAAGCTGTGTATCTGGAATGGGTATTTCTTCTTTTTCCTTTTCAATGTCTTGTTTGACAGTTGTATGTAAGCATGTGTAGTCAAACGGGTTGTTTGAGAGGTATAAATGTATAGTAAGATTATTAGACACATTTATTCTGTCAATGGCATCTTTTTGTTCTAGTTAAGAGAGGGATCAATTGAGTAGCTGCATTTTAATGAAAACTAAAATTTCTCATTAATGATATTAAAATATCTGTGAATCTTTGTTTTTGGTATTTCATTTTCTGATGTTATAGTATCATAACTGATGTGCTCACAGTTTGTGAACTCTCTGTTCCCAATAACATCATCCTCGTAATTAAAAATGTTAATGGCTGAATTAAGAATATAATCAAAATAATTCTTCTTTCCATAGAATCCACAACTTTTAGTGTTTCATGTGGTGATAGTGCTGTTTCGCAGATGGAAGAGAAGACAATAATGTGTATGTCTCTGAGGCCCTCATGGCAGGCATGGCTGCTGGGGCTGTGGAGTCGCTGACAAGCTCACCTTTTGAACTTATTAAACTTCGTGCACAGGTGACCTCTGCTTCTCGCATTCCAAGTGTAACTCCAGCAACAAAAAATAGAGTGGGTGTGCCTGCAATTACTCGATTACTACGTGGATATACTCCAGATATGAAGGCATTGAACCATTCTGTAGGTATGCTGTCCATCTTAAATAGCAAACATCCTAATATGATTGGTGCCATACAAGATTACCCCTGGATGATGAGTGGGTCTGGGAGGCCACATCAGTTTATGATGTACGGAGGCCATCCCAAATCATTTCGTTGGAAGGATGGGGTGCATTATGGAGAGGCCTTCACTCTGGAATTGCTCGAGACTCTATATTCGGTGGCGTGTTCTTCTCTACTTGGCAATTTTTGCATCGAGCGATGCTAGATTGGAAGGCTGTTGGGATGGATCCTCCGCCCAGGTGCTTATTCTAATTTCCTCCATATCATATGGTGCATAAAGATTCTGCTGTTGCATGTTTTTAGTTTATTATAGCTATGTTTTCGTGACATTTCAATCTTTCTAAAGGCGAATAGAGAGAAGGATGCCGAACCAAAAGGAGCAAAGATATCAGCTTTAATGGTTCAGTCTACTGTTGTCTCCTCTGGACTTCTAACCTACAATTTGTTCCTTTCATTGTGTTAATAGTAGTAGTGTAAAGGTCTAGCGCTTGTAAGAGCCAGAAACTAGGAAAGAAAGCCTTTTAAGAACAATTTTTTTTTTAAAAAAAATGACATTAAAAACAAAAACATGTTTTGATCTGCCATGGGTGTTCTTTGAGGGAAATTAATCAATTATTAAAGTTAGAAATCAAGAAAACATAATGCTGCATCGTGTTTGTTCTTTTCTGGGCACCTTCGGATTTCTGTCCTGGTTCATTGTGATGTGATGGTAATTGCATGCATGTGAACACTGGTGCTAATACATGTTTTATTTTTCTTTTTCATTTCAAATCTTTCTTTTTCAAGGATCTAAAACCAATTTACATGCAATTTTTCTGAAACGAATGTTATGTTCAGTGGAAATATCATGGTAAAGAGTAGATCTTGGGTTAACAACTGACTAAATATAAAGGAGTTAGTTCAATTTTCTTCAAGCCCAAGAGTAGTTTACTTATGAATTGTTAGTTATGCTGGTATCTCTTCCTATTTCTCTTTTCATAATATTTATATGTCGTAAACTATTACCTCCCTTTTAAAACAGGTTAGCAGTATTGATCAAGTTTTAGTGCATTATGAAAGCAATTCTTCTACGAACTTATTTTTTTGTTAATATATTGTTTATCTTATCGGTTACTGTTTATGAAGCATAATAAACCTTTTGTTAATTAGTGAGAGTCCTAGGTTTCCCAAGTAACATATCTTTGGGATTGAAGACTTAAGCTGAGAATTTTATGATCAAATACAACTGAAAGTTCTTCTGACATGGTTTTCCTTATTCGTACCTGTTTGTTTAGGGAGATTTTGCTTGAACCACTTTAACATGGCTCTATAAGACTAACATGAAAATGCAAATTCAGATAGAATATTGGAATTGTAGTGTCTGTCATGAATTATGGACTTTGCATAGTAAAATCAATAAGATTTTGTCCTTGTATTTCAGGTATGATGAAGAAATCGGTCCACTCTCCCCTTTAGCTGTTAGTCTTGCAGCAGGATTTTCAGGTTCAGTTGCTGCTGCTGCATCTCATAGTTTTGACACTGCCAAGAGTCGATCTCAATGTACAGTGTTGCCCAAGGTATTACTTTTTATTAGGAGCCCCTTTTATCTTTTATATTACTCATTAGTCATTACATACATATTTTTTTTCATCAAAATCAGCTTTTCCTTGAGATTGCCATCTAATGAGTCAGTATGAAAATGGTTTTGTTTTCAATCCTTATCCATTTATGTTATAGGAGTTTAGAATATTATTCCCATTGTTATGAGTCCTGTAATCCCTGCTGCTATGTTTCGACTTGGAAGTGTTCTTTTTGCTAGAAACTAGATATATTTTTTAGTTTTTAGGCTTCAGTGTAGTAGAGATATAAAGTATGAAGCAGTTTCACAATCAATGCTAGTGAAGACATTTTCCATAGAGATTGCGTTGATCTATCTGCCTTTTTCTTGCAGTTCATTGCAATGGAGAGAAAGCTACTCAAGTGGAAGATACCAGGGAAAAGATTTGAGAAACTTGCAGGGATTCACCCTGCAGACAGAAATCTCTTGTTTCGTGCCATTTGGCTGCGGATGGCTCGTAGTGGGATTGCGTCATTCATGATCGTAGGAAGTTATTACTTGACAGTTAGTTATCTTGTTTCAAGTAATTGATTCTTTGAGACCTCTGCATCAAGAAGGGATTGATTATTGAAGAGGGGAAAACTGAAAATGGGGAGATAAATGCTGTTGAGAATGGTGGTTTTGTTGCGGCGATGAAGAGGAGAGATGGAATATGGAAAACATTTTAGCCTAGCATAGCATTATTCAAACATCAATACACACCCTTGTAACTTTAGTGTTATTTCGGTTGGGTATGTGCCGTCTTTTTTCGTGGACTTGCTTTAGCTGAATTAGTTAGCATGGGTCCTAATTTCGGTTACGGGTCATAGCAAGAGATTTTGAAGGTCAGGTTTTAGGTGCTTGTGCTGGTCATTTGAAGTTTATTTCAAATGAGACCCGTTCCTTGTTAAGTGTTCTGCATGCGGCTATAAATAACAACATTACAATACAATGGGCAAAGTAATTGTACTGATTCTTGTGATCTCCTTAAAAGGATTAGAGAATATTATGGAGCAGATCATGTTTTGGTATTTTTGAATGATTCTTTTTTGATCATGTGGATCCTCTGCCTTCAATCAACAAAGTTTTCAATCATATTATTCAGCAACAAAGGAAGACTTTGCCTGATCTTCAAGTTGCAGAAACAAATGCAACTCAAATTGGGAAGCATCTTGTATCATTACGTAAATAAATTTGTCTCTTTTTCTAATTTCTTTGTTAATTGTTCTTTCTCCCACATTAAACGTGATGTTATAATGTCCTAGCACATAATTTAGCACGACTAAATGGCCCTTTTGCCCCTTGAATTTTGCAAATTTCAGCCACTTTACCCCCTGAATTAATAATTGTGCCACATTGCCCCCTTAATTTTCAAAATCGCGCCAATATACCCCGGACGTGACGGACGTTAGTCACGTGCTGTCACATGGCTAACGGTTCTGTCAAACCCACTATTTATTGATGACGTGGAATATTTTAACTGATGTGGAATTTTTTATGTGGGGCCATGGCAGGAATAAATCCGCCCAAAGTAAAAAAGAAAAAATTAAACGGAAAAATCCTAAACAAACAACCGGTTAAAAAATTAAAGAAAAATAAATTAAACTAAAAAGCTTTAATTAAAACCGATAATTTAAAGTAAATCTAAAAAATTATCATGCTTTCTTTCTCTTCTCTCCCTGAAACTTCCTCACCGACCAAACAAAAACCAAACTGATGAGATTCAAGTTATTTTCTATCCTGCTTTCTTTTTCTTTATCTCTTGAACGCTTTCCTTTTCTTTTACTTTGTGAACCCTTGAATATTGTAGAAAAGCCAACCACTTATGGAATCATTTTGAAGAGAGATTGCAGCCCCTAAAAGAGTTAACAAGAAACCATAGACAAGCCAAAAATAAATTGGGCAGCATCATTTGGGGATTTTCTCTCACTAGAATCCTCAATCTTAATTTCTCTCTCCTTAGTTTCCTTTTCGTTTTCAATCTCCTATTTCTCCCCACTTCCGCTTCAAAAATCAAAATGTATTGTTGAAGCTTTTTCATCACTTTTTTTGGAATCTTCTTTGAAATTTTAGATGTTGAGTTCTTTAGATCTGGTATGTATAGCAATTTGTTCGGATAAAATAAGGTTGAAATCAAGTTTAAGGGGCTGAGAATAAAAGCTGGAGATGTTGGTTTTGCTTGAAGGTATTGGATTATTTAGATCTAGGAGATGTTGGGTTTGCTTGAAGGTATTGGATTATTTAGATCTAGGAGATGTTGGTTTTGCTTGGAAAAAATATGTATAGCAGTTTGTTTGGAAAAAATATGGTTGAAATAGAGTTTAAAGGACTGAGGAAAAACGAACTGGAGATTTTGAGTTTGTTTGAAGGTGAATGGTTATGAACAATGGCGGAACACAGTTGTTGGAGTGGCTGCCGGAGTTCGTATTCTTCATTGTTCATCACATGTTAAGTTTATGAATAAAGATTAAATAATAGGAAAAAGAACAAGATAAAATGAGCTAAAGCAGTAAAAGCTAAGCCACGTTTGTTTTTTTGCCAGAAAAGCTAAGCCACGTTTAGTAAAAGAAATTTATTAATTTAATTTTTTGAGGTTTTGGTTTTTTTTTTTCGTTTTTCTTTTTTAAATTTTGGGTAAATTAACCCTAACCTATGGCCCCATATAAAAAATTCCACATCAGTTAAAATATTCCACATAAGCATATTAACACGGGTTTGACAGAACCGTTAGCCACGTGACGGCACGTGACGGCACGTGACTAACATCCGTCACGTCCGGGGGCATATTAGCGCGATTTTGGAAATTAAGAGGGCAATGTGGCACAATTATTAATTCAGTGGGCAAAGTGGCTGAAATTTGCAAAGTTCAAGGGCAAAAGGACCATTTAGTCAATTTAGCACAATGTAATTTTGGTGCTTATGTGTGGTACGGAGTTCTATCTCCATGCATTTTGTACTCTTGAATTATCATTAGTGAAGCTCTTAGTTCATCTCAAGAAAACAATGACATGTAAAAATTAAAATATAGATATATTTTGGAATTAAGTTTTTATTATACACGTTAAATAAAAAGTTACATAAATTTAATAAATGTGAATAACTAAGCAAAAGGACAAGGACTTTAACGAAAATCCCATATTATAAGGATATTGAAGGTTTGACTCTCCATAAATCCTCATCCAAATTCATAGGAACTTCAAAAAACTCAACTACAGTACTTTCGAAATTCCCTATGCAATTCCCCATCCATCCATAACGCACTTCTTAGTTTCCCCATCCACAATTATAATTTACATTTACTTTCTCATAGGCAGCCATCCGAAAGATTATTTTGGGTTCACTTTAGGCTGTAAGTCGGCTTTGTATACAGCCTCAATGATAATACTGAATTGCTAAATACCGTCCTATTTTTGCGATTCACCGTCCCATTTTTTACATTTTTGCGCTTTGTTCATATTTTTTCAACTTTCTAACTCCAAATCTTTTAAAACATTCAAACAACCTTCAAACTAAAATCTTTACTTGTATGAAAATCTCTATGAAATAAATCTAAGTTTTTTTTTTTTCCAATTTTTTTTACTAAAATTGCTCATGCCGCCCTAGGGGGGCGGCTGAGCCATGGTAGGGCCGCCCCAGGGGAGCGGCCTGGCCATGGTAATGCCGCACCAGGGGGACGGCTGAGCCATGGCCAAGCCGCCCTCCTGGGGCGGCACTACCATGGCCAGGCCGCCTCCCTGGGGCGGCTCTGCCATGGATAGACCGCCCCCTGGGACGGCACCGGTACTAAACCCATTTTTTAAAAAAAAAAAGTTTTTTTTTTTTTAAAAAAAAAGCCTTGCTGGCCCCTAGTGGGGGAGG